>PVJH01002481.1:0-167581 GCA_004026705.1 Nesogale talazaci | reverse complement strand
CTTTTAACACCACCCTGGGAGCATAGTGGGTTACATGCAGGGTTTCTAATCTTGGGGTCAGCACTTCAAAATCACCCAGTGGGAAAAAAGGAGACTTTCAGCTGCCCTGAGGAGTCAGTCTGTAACACCCACAGGGTCAGCTCGACCTTGTCCTGTAGGGTCACTGTGGCTCAGAATCCACTCGATGACAGGGAGTTTGATTTTAATGGCTTGGAAAGAGTCATTCAACTGATTGATACAGGCAATAAAGAACTCTGGATGGTCTGAGCCCTGGTGGCCTAGTGGTAGTGTGCGGGACTGTGGCCCACAGGGTTGACAGTTCAAATGCAGCAGCAGCTCTCCAGGAGCAAGACTACTCCCACCAGGGCAGTTATGCCGCACACACACACACACACACTAATAATAATAATGATAATAATAATAATAATAATAATAAAGAACTCTGGATGTAGACTCATGGATATAGTAGACTCATCTAATTCCAGAATTCTTGAATTCTGCACATCTACTGTGTACATCTACTGGATAACTATATGAGAAATCAAATGATGATAATTCTTAAAAGATGGCAGCAGTTCATACTTTATTTCCTTACACCTGTGCCAACAGTAGATACTATCAGATTTCTTCACTTTTGCCAATGAGAAGGGTAAAAATGCTGTTAAGTTGTTACTACACTTGATCTTAGCCAAAAGGCTGAGAAGCCATGTGTTGGGTTGTTTTAAGTTAGATTTCTTTAATGAAAAGGAAAGTTGAGGGCTGAGCCCCGGTGGCGTAGTGGTTGTGTGCGGGACTGTGGACCACTGGGGTGAAGGTTCAATTCCAGCAGCGGCTCCACAGGAGCAAAGGTTGGGTCTCTTACTCCCACCACCAGAGGGCAGTGATGCCCAAAACAAAAACCAAAAAAAAGGGAAGTTGAGCAGTTTTTTATATACTCATCAGTCATTTATTTCTATTTTTCTAGGAACTTCTTTTATATCTTTTGCTCACTTTTGGGGGGCGGGTCAATTGCATTGATTTAGAATCATCACCAGCCTATACATTTTATGTATTGGAATGCAAATATGTTAATACCTACCTCTCAGATTTTCTTTTAATGACCCATATGAAAAGGTGTCACAAAATTGTGAGAAAATAGAATGCAAAGATACATTTTTCTTCAAACTTTTGAAATTCCCTTCACGTGGTGCTGCTTAGCACAGCATGGAAATAGGCAGTGAGATCTTGCACACATTATTTCATTATTAAAAAAAAAAAACTTTGGGGCTGAGCCCCATTGGTGTAAGTGGTTGATTGCGGGACTGCAGCCCGCGGGCTTGGCGGTTCAAGCCCAGTGGCGGCTCTCAGGAGCAGCGCTGGATGGCGCCCACGACCACCAGAGGCAGTGATGCCAGCTCCAAAAAAAACTTTTGACGATTATCTCTTTCAATAATTATTCTGCCTTGTTGTGTCTCCTTTCAACTTCTGGGATTCTAATTACTCAGGTGTAGGTCCTTCACACAGCTCTTGAATATTTGTTCTCCAACTTTTGCTTTTTTCCCTTTTCCCTTTGTATTTTGCTTGGGTAGCTTTCATCATTCTATTTCAAGTTCACAGACTCTTTCCTAGACTATGTCAGATTTATTGTTAACTGTAAAGACATTTGTAAAATCTGTTACTATGTTGTTTGTTTATAGTATTTTTAGCTGAGTTTTTCTTTTATGGCTTATCTCTCTGCTGAATCCCCTATTTGCTCATGCATGTTGTTCACTTTTCCCATTAGTTTCTAATGCATTATATAGTCATTTTATTTTCCTCTTTAAAAATTTTGACAATTTTACTGGCATATAATTCACATACCGTACAATTAAATGGTTTAAATGTATTAGAGCTGTGCAATCATCACCAAAGTCAATTTAGAAATTCTTCATTCTTGTGCTCATTATTAGTTCCCTATTATTAGCACCGACTTCCCTGCCATGACCCTAAAGAACAATTAATATAATTATTGTCTCTCTGGATTTACCTTTCTTGGATTTCATGGTAAGAAATTCATACAAAAAGCCCAACAACAAAAATCAAACAAAACACAGCACAGAAAAACCTCAACCAAGAGAAAACAGAAGATTATAGCAACTAGAACAAATTAAAGATGGGTCAAAAAGGAAAACAAACAATAATATGTTAAAATGTAATCTAACTACATCTGCAGTAATCACTCTGCAATGCACATTGTCTGCAGGCAAGAGTTTTCGCATAATGAGTCCATGGTCTGAGGGACTTCAACGATGCTTAATCTGTGTGGGGCTCTGCAAATAGATTTTGGGCTTTCATTGTCACCCATAGACTTCTGCAAGCCAGGTGCTCAGAGTTAAAGCTCTCATACAATTCCTGCCTCTGATTTTGGATCTTACGATTTACAATCCTTGAATCAGGCAGGCCAGTGTGCTCCTTCTATCTGGAATTAGGTGGCAGCTCATTTAGATGGCTGCATGTTTGAAGACAAGGCAGGCTATAAAAGTAATGGCAAACATTTTTCCCAGGGCAGGCTGTACCCCCTGGATTTACCCAGCGGCAGAAGTGGCATAACCTCAGAAATAGACCTAGCCTCACTCCCCCACCTCTGGCTATGAAGTCTTACAGAAACTCATGGGTCACCATGATAGGAGCACCTATAATTTAGGGGTGACTGTGGGACAATGCTATATGGCAAGGACAATTTGGTCCTGTTCTCCTACCACCCCTCCCCCCAAATTAAAAAAACAAACAAACAACTAACCCTAGTTGAGGCGAGGCCTCCCCTGAAGAAGCAGTTTGTAAGACGTATAAATAAGGAATCATAAGCATTAGATAGACACACCATCCTATTTTTGGGGAGAATAGATAAAATGATGACATGAGCCAAGGACAGATGTGGCTCTTGGTCTTGTCGTTTGTCCTTCGGGTAATGGTCTCCTACAATATTCCTCCTTTCGTGATCCTGCTGTCTTTGTTCTCCAGAGCCGTCCATGTCTTGAGGTGCTGCGCTGCTTCATCAGTGTTTGTTAATGACGCCCACTATTCGACTGAGTGTGTCCGCAAAGTTTCTTTAGCCAGTCTTCTTCTGATGGGTCTGTGGGTTGTTTCCAACTTCTTGCTAACGTGGACAGGGCTGCCGTGCACATGGCAAGCACACATCTGTTCGTATCATGTCTCTTGTTATTCATATATGTGCACACTTCTATCCAGCAGATGATTGCTGGTATTTATATTCCCAGGTGTTTTAGGTAGCACCGTATCAATTTCCACAATGGTTGTACATGTTTCCAGGCCCACCAGAACTGTGTGTAGGAGCCCCAAACTCTCTCCACACCTGTCACCATTTGTTCTTATTGTTTTTTAGTTGAGTTGTTATTGTTGCTGTAAGAAGCTCTCTCATCGTAGTTTTGATTTATGTCTCCCAGATGGCTAGTGATCGTGGGCAGTATTTCATGTGCTTTTTAACCATTTGAATATCACTTTTGGTGGGCTCTCTTCTTTGGCGGGCTGTGTTTTAACCCCTTTTTAATTTGATTCTTTTCTTATTGCAGCCTCACAGTATTCTATAGATAGTAGAGAGCAGTTCTCTGTCCATTGTGTCCTTGCCAATCTATTTTGTCTTTGGTGTGTTTCCTTCATTATATTTGATAGCATGTGTATGCCCTGCAAAAAGGCCCATCAGTTTGTTTCTATTTTTCTTATTGATGATCTTTATAGTGCTGAGATTTGGATCTTTAGCCCAAAGACTTTTAGGTCTTTGATCCAACTTGAGTTCAGCTTTGTTCATGGATAAATTATGGATTCAGTTCCATCCTTCTGCCATGAGCGACCCCATTTTGCCAGCACCATTGGTTGAAGGATATGTCTCTTTCCCACGTGATGTTTTTGGGCCCTTTGTCAAATCTCATTTGCCTGGAAGGAGATGAATTCACTTTTGGGTTTTCTGTTCTCCTCCACTGGTCTATGTGCCAAGCTGTTTTGACTACTGTAGCTGTGTAATAGGTTTTGACATTGGAGAGTGCGAGACCTCCTGCTTTGTTCTTCTGAAGGAGTGTTTTACTTCTACCAGGTCTCTTCTCACTCTATGTGAAGTTACTAGTTATTTTTTTCATCTCTTTAAAGAATGAAGCTGGGGTGTGGATTAGAAGGGTGTGGATTGAAATTGGTATGTATAGTGGGCTACATGTGGGGCTGTTAAGATCAAGGCCAGCACTTAGAACCCCCCAGCCACTCCATGGAGAACAAAGAGGCCTTCTACTTCCATAAAGCTTCACAGCCTTAGAGACCCAAAGGAACACTTCAGCTCACTTCTTTTTTTGGTTGTTGTTTGTTTTGGGGGCATCACTGCCCTCTGGTGGTGGGAGTAGGAGGCCCAGCCTTGCTGCTGGATTTGAACCTCCATCCCAGTGGGCCGCAGTCCCGTGCACAACCACTACGCCACCGGGGCTCAGCCCCTCTGCTCACTTCTATAGTGCTTCTAATAGTTTCTTCTAATAGTGCTCTGCAGCTTCCTTAGTCCAGTCTTTTGTTTTTCTGGTTAAGTTTATACTAAAGTGACCAAGGTTTAAGCGGGACACCATTGACTGGGGTGAGGGGTGTTCTTGATTAAATATTTGTTCATAGAACACAAAAGTAGTATTGTAATATATTTATTTTAATTTTAAAACACCACGGGATGTCTAGTCACTTTAGTTTATGCCGAAGTATTTCATCCTTTGTGTAGCAATTATAAATGGTATTTTCTGATTTTTGAAAAAGCATTTTATTGGGGGATCGTACAACTCCTATCACATCCACTGTGTCGAGCACATTGTACAGTTGTTGCCATCATTGTTTTCAAAACACTTTATTACTTGAGCCCTTGTTATCAGCCCCTTATATTCCCCTTCCCTCCTCATTAACCCTTGATAATTTATAAATTATTATTATTTTTCCATGTCTTGCACTGTCCAATGTCTCCCTCTATGCCCCATATCTGTTGTCCATGCCCCTGGGAGGGGGTTATAGATACATCATTGTGACTGGTTCCCCCTTTCTACGCCACCTTCCCCTTATCTTCCAGGCACGGCTACTCTCAATATTGGTCCGGAGTAGTTTATCAGTCCTGGATTCCCCTGCATTGCCAGCTCATATCTCTACTCATGTACATGCTTTACTACAGCCAGATTTGTAAGGCAGAATTAGGGTCATGATAGTGTGGGTGAGGAAGCATCAAAGAACCAGAGGAAAGGCGTATGTTTCATCAATGCTATACTGCACCCTGACTGGCCTGTCTTCTCCCCACGACCCTTCTGTATGGGGATGTCCAATTTCCTACAGATTGGCTTTGGGCCTCCACTCCACATATCCACCCCCACCCCCAATTCACATTGACATGATGCTTTTTCAATAGTTCTCTTTATTAGTATGCAGGAATATAATTTCTGTTTGCTAATCTTGTATCCTGTCACATTGTCATCACTTGATTGTTTCCAGCAATCTTTTTGTAAAGTCTTTGGGATTTTCTACATATAAAATTATATCAATTGCAAATAGTAATTCTCTTTGCTTATTTCAGTTTCTTTGATATCTTTTTGCTGTCTGCTGGTTCTGACTAAGACTTCCAGCACGGTTTACCAGTTTCCTACTCACAGGGAAATGCTTTCAGCTTTTTTCTTAGCTAGGTGAGCTGTTGGCTGTTTTTTGTTTATTTGTTTTGTCTGTGGCCTTTAATGTGTTACGAAATATTCCTTCTGCCCCTGTTTTGTTGAGTGATCAGGAATGGGTGTTGGATATTGCCTTTTGGCACTGATTGACATGATTCTGTGGTTCTCATGCTTTGTTTTGTTTATGTGGTGACATCGATTGCTTTTCTTATGCTGAATCACCCTGTGCACTAGGTATGGATGCCACTTAATCATGACGTATTACTTCTTTGACACATTGTTGGATCTTGTTGAGGAATTTTGCATTATGCTCATAGGGGATAGTGGTCTATAGTTTCCTAACCTGTGGTGTCTTTGCCAGGTTTTGTTACGGGGGTTATGCTCATTTCATAAAATGAATTTAGGAATTCGATGCTGTTCTTTTCTATATTCTAGAATAGTCTGTATAGAATCGGTGACAGCACTTTTCTAAATATCAGGTAGAATTTCCCTGTGAAGCCAAGTGATCCTGCACTTCTCTTAGTTGGACGGTTTTTAATAACCTGCTCTATAGCTTCTTCTGTTATGGATCTGGTGTATTCTTCTACACCAGTCTCTGTTAGTTTGGGCAGATTGTGCGTTTCTAGAATTTTGTCCACTTCATCTAGGCTTTCAAACTTGCTGGAGTGCAGTTTTTCTTAGTACAGTGGCAGCTCAGTTGTTGAGTTCAATTGGTCCCAAATTCATATTTGAACACCCAAAAGTTTGAGAACTATGCTTTTCCTAAAAGAAATCTTGGGAAGCAGTGTAAGCCTGTTGCTCACAGGCTAGTGGTTTGGCAATACCTTTTCCTTTTTAGCATGAAGGTCCTATTGGTTTTCCCTCCCCCACATCCCCAGGGGAAAAAAGGCCAGTTTCGTAGTCACAGTTGAGCACCTGCTGGAATGAAACCTTCAGCCTCCACAAAGTCAGCAAATCCAGCCATGCATTGATGGCCTTCGTCTTTGCTCGCACTCACCCCTCCCCTGGCCCTGATTCTCTTCAAAACTGTTTCAAACCCGCCTGGCTGCTCAGCACTCGCCCCCACAGCGTGCTTCATGGAGAACCACTACAGAAGCGTTCAGCCCTCTCACATATCACTATCTGGGATACGCTATCATGATCAAGTTGTCTCTGATTTTTCCAAATTAACACTAACTTTTCAACCTCTTCAATGGTCTGGGTTCTTTGCTTTCTGGTTAACAATTTCACAATTTTCACTGCATAAGCTGTTTAAATCACCCTATCCCTTCCCAAAATGCTGATAATGTTAATGTAGCCTTATTTTATAAAGCAACCAAATCATACAAGTGGGGGTTTGACTCAAATTTCATAATGATTTCCTTCTTTAACTATTGTGGTTCTCTGTTTTCCTCATAGCTTTATTACTGTTATCGCTAATTTTCTTTGGAGCCTTGACTATGATATTTTATACAAATAAAGTCCAATAAAAAGCACAGTGACCTGTGTCTTCATACACTGGCACAGTACTATAGGCTGCCAGAGAGGACAGAGCTGAGACTGAAGTGCCACTGCTCTGTGTCTGCGAGAAACGCAGCACTCTTGTCCTGTACTGATTTCATCGAGTCAGATTTTCAGTTCAACTCTTGACAAAAATTACTAACACTGAGCCGAGTTTTGTTTTGTTCTGTTTTTATCGAACTTTGCTGCTTGAGTAGAGGAAAATTTGAACTTGGAGCTGGTTGGCAACCAAGGTATCACTGTAGTGTGTTGTTGTTATTTATTTCATTTGCTTCTGTTTTGAACTCATAATTTTCATCTCTAATTCTTGCTATTTTTGTTTTTTCCTTTGCTATGTTCGCCAGTGGTTTTAGTTTTATGAATCCTTTGAAAACACTAACCTCTTGTCTTGTTGGTTGCTTCCTTTGTTTTCCAGTTTATTTATTTCTGCTCTAATCTTTATGATTTCTATTTTTTCCTGTTGGGTGGGATTTATAATGCTGTTTGTGTTCTAGTGGTTGAAGATGCTGCATGAAGGAACTGGTTTTGGTCTTCTTCCCTTTATCTGCATGTGTTTGTTTAATCTCTCTATCTCTGTCTATGTTCATGCTCCACCCTTAGTTTTCCACCTTCACTGTGTGCATGCCCTTCAGATGATGTCCCTCTCCATGCCCTTTCCTCAGCAGTAGCTGCTGTTACTTGCCATTCCGGGTTTCTGAGCTCCAGCTTCAACTTTAGGCAGGATCTACATGTCTTGATTATAGAAAAAAGGCTTTAGAAGTCATTCTGTCCTTCCTTCCTTTTGCAGGTATGTTAGTTCAGGTAGACTAGAGGAACAAAATCATAGACACTCATGTGTATTAGAAAGAGGTTTATATACAAGAGCAATTGGACACTGAGACAACATCCTCACGCAGTCCAGTTCAAGGTCATAAGTGTGATATGAGCGCAAATGTCCAACACCAATCTCTAAGTCCTCTTAAAACTCATGAAACACATGCAATAATATCAGGACAATCACAGGCCAGTGGGTGCAGAGTCTTGTGTAACCAGTGGTGGTAGAAGCTTCTCAGCACTGGCAGGGATCTCCCCATGGATCCTGCAGTTTCCAGGGCTCAGGGTCTATCAGCAGTATTCAGTAGCAGTAGAAGCAGCTCAGCTCGTGGGCTGGGGCCTGTCTGTGACTTTTTTGGTGTCAGAGGTCCGGTTCCATCAAGGTAAGCGCGTGTGGAATGTCTCACAGAGAGTCAGCCTTGTGTCTTGTCAGTAGACCATCTCCAAGGGACAGAGCCATAAGTCTCTCACCTCCACGGGGGAAATATGGCCAGAGTTCCCAGAATTCTCAGTAGAAAGCCATGCCCACACAGAGGTCTCATTGTGTGTCTCCAGATTGAAAGGCTAGACTCCACCCCTACACTCTCAGTGTTGAAACTGCCACAAGGTTATATGACTGCCACAGCAGGCAAACACAATTTTCAAGTTGAAGGGAGGGTTCTGCTTCTGACAAGGCCCCAGAGAGGAAAGACGTTCTGATCTCTAATTTTTTCTTAAATTCTGCTCCCGTTTAGAATGGCCTTCCCTGGTGCTCTGAGGCTGACAAGGTTTCCTTTAGTGGTTTTTATTCTTGCCCTTAGGCTTTAAGTCAGCGGTTCTCAACCTGTGTGTTGCGACCCCTTGGAGAGGGTGTTGAACGAACCTTTAACAAGGTTGCCCGATCATAACAGTAGCAAAATTGTAGTGACGAAATACCAACGAAAATAACTTTATGGTTGGTGGGTCACCACAACACGAGCGACGGTATTACAGGGTTGCGGCAGAAGCAAGGCTGAGAACCGCTGCTTTCAGTGTTCCTCCTGCAGTAGCAACAGCGGCTCCTCCTTTCCAGGGCTAGATCGCAGAGGGAGGGAGGTGCTCTCCATTACCTTGCCCCGCTCTGGTCTTTTTTTTTTTTTTTTCTAATTTAAAGAATAATTTTAAGGACATATCTTACTTATTCCAATATACCCTTTGCCTTCCCACACAGGTCTGTTGTTCAGTCCCCCTGGTGGGGCTACACAACCATCGATGCTTTCCCCGCCCTCTCCTCCCCTTCCTCCCCACCCCCTTGACGTCCTGTGCCCTGGGGGAACCCTACTCTAGTCTCTGAGAGGTCTTCTATCTTGATTGCCACCCACCGAGTGGTCTTAAATGTACAAATGAACATATGCAAATCTAACGTGACCAATGAAGTATGCCACGTAGGGGCTATAACGATAAGGGGAGGGACTCAAAGAACTCAAGGACAGTTGTGTGGCCACCAGCGCTCATCTTTCGGAGACGGCTTGGCAGAGGTGCTTAGAGAGGACTGTCTGTGTCCCCTTCTTTTGAATCTTCAGCATTTGTGTGTCTGTAACTCTCAAATTAGCCCACACTTTACCTTTAGTGGTTTGTTAACCATTCAAGTTGGAGTGTGTTTTCCAAAAATAGGTTTTGTAATTCTTAACCTCTGTGCCTGTGGTTGTAATCTCATTTAGGGGTGGGAATGGACTGGTTTTGTTATTTTCATGAGACAAGTGCGGTATTGCATGTATCTCGAGTCAATCTCTTTTGACACGTAAGAGAGCTTAAAGAAGGAAACGAAGGAAGCAGAGATGGAGAAAGGGAGATGCCAAGCCACATGAAGATCATGCAACAGCAGCACTCAAAAGAAATGGGTCTTTTCTCTAGAAGCAGCAGAGAAACAGAGAGAGAGAGAGAGAGAGAGAGAGAGAGAGAATCTTCCTCTAGGGCTGACACTCTGAATCCGGACACCTAGCTTCTTACACTGTGAGAGCATCCATGTCTGTTTTCCCAAGTCACTCGGTGTGGTATTTCTGTTATAGCAGCAGTAGGTAACAGACATCAGGCATCTCTTCCTCCATGCTCTACCACAGGGGAAGCATCACTCCCATTTGCCTTCTCCAAGAGGCCCGTCTCATCTTAGATTTCAGAGTACTCAGTAGCTGTGAAACCTCTTTGTTGAGTTTGAGAAAAGTTATTATTTTGTAGGCTAGTCATAGTTTTGTCACTGTTAGGTAGTGGTGACGTTCTTTTCAGCTTCTCAGTGCTATTAACTTGCGTCTCTAGGGCTTTCTGTGCCTATGCATACCTTACATCTCTCAGTACACTTCTGGGGGCAGGGACCATGTGTTAGTTATTGACATACCCCAGTGTGGAAAGAAAGATTTCTCCCAGGCTATTCCCCCCAAATATTATGCCAAACCTAGGCTGTTTGCTACCTGGAGGTCAACTGAAGTAGGTGAGGAACTATTCTCAGGATTATTAGCTATCCACCACAATCAGAGTACAGATTGTCCCACCACGAAGGAGGTCCACTCACTTCTGATAAGCTTACCAGTAGAGGTTTTCCTTGTAGGAGAGAGGGAGACCCCAAACTTTAGGAGTTAATCTCCCCAATGGCTCCAGGAGTTAGAGACCTTTGTGTCTCACCCTAAAGATAGAAACAACCACCTACAGTTAAAGGGTCATCCCCCCAGAAAGCTTTAGCTAATTCACTCCCCACCCAAGGACAAGAGGTCAGGCTGCAACTATCAAGAATCTTGGATATGCCCATCTTGACTCTAGTAACCTCCCTCTCCCATTACCTCTACCCCTGGTTCGCCCCCTCCCCACCCTCATGACTGTTTGACCTATGGATAGCCCCTCCTGATGAAGTGTCTTTATCTGTAACTACAGGGCTCAGATGTCCCTTCAAAGAGATTATTTTAGCTTGGTGAAATGGAAATCTCTTGCTTACCTTTCCCCATGCTGATCACCAGACGGAGCTGGAGTGAACATGCTACCATCTGACTCTTAGGATTTCCTTCTCTCTCATGCTCTCTATGACTTTACTATAATAAATAATAATTATCGCTGTACAACTGCGCCTATCGAACGCGTGAAGCTGGCCTGCTCTGATACCCCAGGATCTGGCATGAAATCTGTTCCACTAAATACTTTTACTGTGAAATAAACGTGGTAGTTGAAATAAATGTGGTCAGTGAACTAGCTGGAGTTGTTAGCAAAGAGACTGCACGTGTTTCATGTCGGATTAAAACACCATTGCAAAACTGTGGCAGGACACTCTCCAAAGCTCCAGATTCACTGCCCTTGACTTTAGCAAAGTGACCAGACATCCCGTTTTTGGCGGGAAAGTCCGATTTTAAATATTTTTTTTCCTGCATCCCGTAGCATTTTTAAAAAGTCCCAATTTTTGAAAAGAATGCATGACAAGCTAGGAAACGGTGGGAGAACAGGAAGGGAATATACCCCCTCTACCCCTCACCCCAAGCGCCATCAATGGGGTCCCACTTTACCAATGTTAAAATCTGGTCACTTTACCCCTTGAGTCCACTCCAACTCAGAGCAAGCCTAGAGGGCAGGCTAGGACCGCCCCTGGGTTTTCTGCAATTACGCTTCTTTATGGGAGTAGAAAGTCTCACCTTCTCCTGCAGAGCAGCTGATGGCTTTAAACTGCTGTTCTTACCACTAGCATCCCAAAGAGTAACCCACTCTACCACCCAGGTGCCTTAGGACACGCCAGTGCCTCTGATCTCTCTATCTTGGTTTTTTTCTCTTTCTGAGGAACCTACTCACAGGTTTGCCCTCTCTGATGAGAGGATCTGGCTTTTGGCCTCACCTCCTGAGAGAGTGTGCAAGGTATAGAATCATTTGCCAATTTTAGAGGATTAGGAGGAAAGGGGTGGAGTCCAGCCTGTCGATCAGGTCATAGCCAATGAAACCTCTGTGTGGGCATAGACTTCTCCCAAGGATTCTGGGAATTCTGGAATTCCTCCTTGGAGGTAGGAGACCCTCTCTCTCTGCATACTCCCTGGGAGATATTGCAGCTGACAAGACACATGAAACTATGCTAGTGCCCTTAGCCGAAGAAGCATGTGGAAACACCTCTAGACCCACAAGACTTCCCACCCACTAGCCTGTGATCGTCCTGCATTTGACATCATTGTATGTATTTTGTGGATCTGATAAGAACTTTATAGATTGGTATCAGACCTATGGGCTAATATCTATTCGACTTCTGGATCTAATCTGGACTGAGCTGGGATGGTTTTTTCAATATTCAATTGCTCTTATATATAAAGGTCTTTTGTATACACATATGTTTCTCCCTGGATTTATTTATCTAGGCTACACAGACTAACACGGAGGGGAATAAATTACTCCTAAAGACTCCCTCAAAGTGTTGTAGACCTAGAGGATTTAGGGTTATTTACCTTGAGTTTCTTTTTTGTACCAGTACATTTAGGTGCTATTTCATCCTGAATCCATTCTGGGGCTCCCCAGTGACTCTGCTTGAATTTCTATTTGAATTGCAGCAATCTGGCTCCTACAATAGACACCTCCCAGCACTTCATTTGTGTACTACAATAGTCATTGATTTTCCATGGCTCATGACACAGTCTGATGCAGGCATTCCTGGGCCACTTTCCCTGACCCAGGCTCTATTTCTCTCAAATTCTGTTCCCTTCTAGGACCTTTGGGTCCTCTGGTGTATGAAAAAAGTGATCAAGGATAAGACCAACAACAAAAAAGTTAGATATCTTGGTGCTATTATTTTATTGGAGTCACATGGCCACACCTAGATGCCAGAAAGCCTGGAAAATATAGTCCCTATCAGACCAACTGATTTGCAGCAACAGCTCTACAAATGGAGCATTAATCTCTGGTAATTTTAGTGGTCTCTGCCACAGTCTTGGAGTTGAGGCAATTGGCCCAGCAAGGATTGAATCTTGAGAGAATGCCACGGAAAGCCTTTATAAACATCCTTTGAATAGATTCAAGGTATGATCTTGGGAACTTTACAGTGAGAGGTGGAATAAGCCTAAATTGGGGGTGGAAGTGTGAGCAGGAAGATATCTAAATTGGGGGTTTGATTTGGAGAGACTTGAGAAGGTGAGTTGACTATTTCCTGGGGTAGGGGCTGGGGCATGTGTTAATTTGCCACACTATCGTTCAAAGGCTATCAAGTCCTTTAAGGTCCTTCATAATCTCACCCTCATGTATTTGCTTGCTTTCATTTCATTACCTACCACCGCTCTGTTTGTCCACGATGCTTATATTATAGAGTACCCTACCATCTTCCTTACAGAACAGATCAATATCCATTCACTGACATTTATTAAACATCGTTCCACCCACTTGAGGGGCTACAAAAATGAATCTGTTCGCTTGCTGCCCTCAGGAAATCACGGACTCCTGTGCACTGACCTTTCCAGAATGATTCTTTGGTAGGAACTTGAAACCAACACTGACATCAGAAAATGTGAGGAAATATCCCTTATCGCCCTTCCTTTCTATGAGTCAATACTGACTGTACACTCTGTATTGCTTCTGTCATCTACACAATGCAAGAATCTGTCCCATACTTTTCCCTGTAGTAGTTACTTGGCATTTGTTAGGAGAATGCCAGGTCAGGGATTTCACTACCCCCAAAGACATGTTGGTAAAAAATTCTTCCTTTTATGGAGCTAAATGTTGCTTCTTTTTCACTTTCATCCTTTGGTTCTACTTATCCTCTGGAGCCACATAGGACAAATTGCTCCAAGGGAAGATCAGTACACTTTGAGTCTTCTTTTTGGAAAGGATTCTAAATATGAACAGGTAGTAACAGGGGCTCATGGGGGAGGTGGGGGGAAGGGAAATATGGGGAGCTGGAGTTTCTTTTAAAAAAACTAGAGAAAAGGTGAAAAGAGAAGCTTATGTCAAGGACTCAAGTAGAAAATATTTGGAAATGAGTATGGCAGCATGTGTATGGGTGTGCTTGATACAAATTATGTATTGAATGTTATAAGAGTTATGAGAGCCCCCAATAAAATCTATATTTTTTTTAAAAAAAAGATTGCCATACTGAAATGAAAAAATAAACAAGAAAGGCTTCTCACCACACAACACCTTCTTGCTATGAGATGAGTCATCTTTGGTTTTCACTGAGTACATCACAGAAGTTTGGCAGTGTGTTAGTCCAGGTTGACTAGAGAAACAAATTCATAGACATTCTTAATAAAGAACTTTATGTAAAAGAGCAATTGTATATTGAGAACACCTCCCAGTCCAGTCCAGATCAAGTCCACAAGTCTGATGTTAGCCCATATGTCTGATACTAGTCCATAAATTTTTCTTTAATTCACACACCACTGGCAAATACAGGAAGATTACAGACCCATGAGTAAAAAGTCTTGTGGATCCAGTGGCAGCGGTAGCATCTCAACACTGGCACGGGTCTCCACATGTCTCCTCCAGCTTTCTGAGTGTTTCAACAGCAGGAGAGGGGAGGCAAGCGACTGGCTCCCAATGAGCTATTTATCTCTTTTGTGTCCCCAAACGAGGTCATCAAACTGTGACCTCATTGACAGACTAGACTCCAGCCCTGCACTCAAGTTGGCAGGAGATTATGTAACTGCCACAGTCAGCCCTCTACTCCCACCCCTTAAGAGGCTTCTTCTGCTTTCCTCACATGTGTCTGTGTAGCCTGTGAGCACATGCCCAGGGACAGCAAATCACTACACGAACATGCAACTGGCTGGGTTCTATAGCTCCAACTCTGTCCAGGAGGAATGCGTGACAGATTCTGATCAGAAACTCTGTCATCTCATCCCTGATCATTTTAAAGATCATGTTTGCAGCCCTGGTGATGCTGTGGACTCATCATTGGGCTGCAAACTATAAGGTTGGCGATTCAAATCCTCCAGCCAGTCCATGGGAGAAGATGAGGCTATCTGCTTCTACAAAGACTTACATACAACCCCCAAGGCGCACTTCTGTCCTGTCCCACAGGCTCGCTAGGAATCGGAATTGGGGGTGGCACGGGTTTGGGTTTGGGGTGTGC
The DNA here is from genome assembly GCA_004026705.1 of Nesogale talazaci. Classification (NCBI taxonomy): domain Eukaryota; kingdom Metazoa; phylum Chordata; class Mammalia; order Afrosoricida; family Tenrecidae; genus Nesogale; species Nesogale talazaci. The sequence goes on along the minus strand of PVJH01002481.1, from coordinate 152,596 downwards.
ATTTGGACACACTCAAAGATGACCTTCTCAGATCTGCTAAACCGATATTTCCAGAAGTGGGCCATTTGCTCTTCTCCCTTTGCTCTGTCCTTTCATGCTTTTTCCAATTCATTCTTTTTTTTTTTTCAGGGGTGAGGGGATCAGTAGCCAGAAACTTCATGAAATGTGCTTTGAAGTTGTAATGGGCAATAACATACTGCATCTGTTTAACCGAGAAGAACTCCCTTAGGAAGGTGTGTGGGCAGCATTGTGAAAGCCCTTGGCTTTGCCTTTGGTCCCTCTTTATGTCTCACTTGAGCAATTTCCTCTCCTCTCCTTTTGTTCCCGGGCCTGGATGTCTGGTAAATATGCAGCATGCAGGGAGCCAGCAACATCCTGGAAATCTGAGTCCTTGAGGTTCAGCACAAAACACTCTCTTTCCAGGAAGGAATTACTGAATCAGAGCAATAACCTTGGCTTCGATTTCGTCCCTGTCCAACTTTTCCACTCTTTTCCTCTCCACTTCTCGCCCCCTCAGGGCCCAAGCTGTGGAGGACTTGGGGCTTCCCTCTAAACTCCAGGGTGCTGCCCCAGTCTACCTTGACTCCTGAATGTGCCCCTGGATTTCACATGTCCCCAAAGTTGAGCTGAGTCAAGCTTCCTGCCCAGCTCCCAGAAGAATGCCTGTCAGGAAGCTCAAATATTTAGAGAATGTGAAGCCCAGTATTTCACCGGAACCTTTTCTACAGCCCTTTAGAAAGAAGCTGTGGTGTTCCAGGAAGGTCTGCCTGCAAAGTGGCCTTGTTCACACAATGGCACCATCCGGATTTCAACACATAACACACTCTGGTTACTGTTCTCCATGCAGGATTGGACAGTGGTGCTGAGCTCTGCGGTGCAGCCTGGTGACGCCAGCTGTTGAAATGTCGGCAGGGCTGTAGCAGAGGAACCTGCCTTTGCCTCCCCCCCACCGCCCCCCCCCCCAACACGCAGTCATGGTGTGAAGGTGAGCTGCAGCACAGCACCAAGTGAAATGCTGAAATCCATCTCTAGATACCAGGCTGGGTGTAAAATGGAACTGCAGTGTGCACGGCAAGATGGGAGACACCTGTGCTTCTTGTGCTTGCTGGATCCAACGCAGGTGGAGAAAGTCGTTGGTAAGGTTTCCCTGTATTAGACCTCAACCCTCCCTGGTCAGTTGCAATAAGGGTGTTCTTGGAGGTGGACACTGTTGCCAAGAGTCAAATTGCACAATTCTACTTAGTTTTAAGTCTAGGGTGGACTACTGCAGCCACTCCTACTGTTGAAACGGGTTCATGCTTTGCCTCATTATACAGATGTACGGATCAAACCATTAAAATAAAGAAGCTGAGGATTTGGCTGATGGCCCTGAGTTACTGGATGCCACTTATGGTGTCACTACTTGGGAATTAAAATAAAAATCCTGGTGTCGCTGGCATTTTCTTTTCCAGATTAAATTTGGCCGATAAAATCTACTCTGAGTATATGTGAGTCCACTTAAAATATGTGTGGAATGTAAAATTGAATGTAAAATTCAATCACTTTAGAGATTCAATAACCCTTACTCTGGGATCGCCTTATGAAAGCGGATTCGGTTTTCTTTGAAGCCAGGAAAATTCGTCTAGATCCCAACCCTCCTGTTGGCGGCCTTTGCTAGCATGGAGGATGAAGCCCAGTTATAGACTCCGGCCCTCGGGCTTCCCCCTCTCCCCTCCTGGTTTTCTCTTCACCTGGGAAGGAGGGTGAAGGGGGGAGTATCAGGGGGTTAGGTCAAGAGAAAGAGAAAGAATGGGAACGTATGTCCCTGAGTGGAGGAGGCATGTACGTTTAGGGAATGAAGACTGGATTGGTAGCACTTCTTTGACTTAGAAGATGCCTTTGACCCCTACACCACAAAAACTTGCCTCACCCATTTAGAAGACAAATATGACCACATCTGTTTGTAATGTCCAAACTAATCACTGTAATCACCACCCCCACAGCCAGCAACACAGAAAGCCCATCTTTCTCAGGACCTTACACAGTCCAAGAAGTCTCTGGCTCCCTCAGCCATCGGGACTTGGCATGAAATGGAGAGGGGGAAGGAGAACAGGTTGTGCTTGAGAATCCCAATTCTCCCTCTCAGCCTCACTTGGTTCTCCCGGTTCCCAGTGCCGGATTCAATACAAACCTCGCAGGGGACGAAGACAGCTCTACGTGGAGTCATTGCCACAGACACAGACCCACCCACCTTCTTATCCGTCCGAGAATTCCCAAGGTGTTTCCTGAAGGGAAGAGACAAGGTAGCTGCGAGCAATTCCTTCCAGGAGTTTCTTTGGTCTCTGCAAAAATCCCAACCTTTGACTTGGAAATTCTCTGAGCCTGTGAATAAGTCGATATGGTAAGGAGGGCTCAGAAGACACAGGGAGGGCGGTGACACTTTGTTGTGTCACCGACCATAGAATTGTGGGTAAGTGCTAGAAAGGCTCAGCATTTATTCTTTTTTGTTTGTTTTGTTTTGTTTTGGGGCATCACTTCCTCTGGTGGTGGGAGCAGGAGGCCCAGCCTTTGCTCCTGTGGAGCCGCTGCTGGAATTGAACCTCCATCCCAGTGGACTGCAGTCCCGCGTACAACCACTACGCCACCGGGGCTCAGCCCCCAACATTTATTCTTAAGAAATGTCCTTCTTTCCCATTTGACTACCACTGCAACTCTTAACCATAGATTGTTCTGCTTGTGGGAGAGTGATTTTTACCATGATCTGAAAACGGAGGCTTATTGTGTCCTCCTCCTGTATGAAATGGCTGTACAGAAGATGAAGACTCATCATTTTGACACTGTGCAATGGGATAGGCACTTTTGAAGTGTTGAGTAGTGGGCCTGTTTTCTCACCTATGCCTTTGACAGGGTAGCTGGGCGTTATGTCAGTGAAAACCTCAATATCAACACATGAACTCGCAAGAGATTGCCTAATGAATGCTGCTAAGACATCCATGTCGTCCAAAAATCATTGGAATGTCGTAAAATAAAGTAGTAAAAATAAAGTTTAGCCTTTTTCAAAAAGAAAAAGAAATTACTTCTGTCTTGGCTGTCCGCTTCAATTAAAGAGGCTCCTTGGAGCACTCGCCCTGCGCTCAGGCCTGTGTAACTACCATGGGGTGCAGCTAACTGACCTTGTTTCCGACTGCGGCTTACTCCACTCCCCACCACATTTTAGTTTTACAGCTTCGATCCCACAGAAAAGCTGGACAAGCAGCACAAAAAAGCGTAGTTTTAAACGGTATCTATTCTGTGTATACATTACCCTTCAATAAGAACAGCAAAGATTTAAGAAGCATACCACCAACATCTCCATGATCCTTCACCTAGATTCATTAATTTTTATATTTTGCCACATTTATTTCATCTCTGTATATATATATTTCACACACACAAGTGGATGCACCTTTAAAAAGTTAATGAGAAAGTGAAATTAAAAAAGAATGGGATTTTTTCCACGTGCGTTATGAATACCCTTTATGTGTACACACAATTTTAATTTTGTTGCAGGCATCATGATAATTTACCCTTAAACCTGTAAAACACACACACACACATTACCATGGAATAGGACTGCTGAGGAATAGGACTGCCTAAGGCTTCCAAGGCTGCAGAAAAGAAGCCGCCGACAATGCAATTCTCCCATGGCGAGGCTGTGGGGGTTGAAGCAGGAGCATGTTGGTGAGTGGCTGAGCAGGTAACCACAGCAGCACTGGGCCTCCTTTGACTTCACCCTTAGAGGCAATTACATGTCTTTATACTGGGGCCTTCTCCTGAATAACCATTGCACTCCTTCCCTTTGAGTATACTTCAGTGATGCAATACTATTATCAGATATATGTGATGTATCAATATATAATACACAGATTGTAGTTTGTATTCACGTTTCCCTTATGTCTATTATTCTTGGGCATTTTTTAATATCTAGGACACATTCCAGGAAGGAATTTATTATTTATTTATTAGAATGACCTGTGTGGCTCACTTATCGATCTATCAATTTATTCAGAGAGCACATTTATTAATGAACCTTCAATGGGACACAGAAAAAGGAACACAGAGACCTCGGGCCTGGGTGAGAGAGCGGATCGCCTTGAGGTCACCCTGGTGCCCATTGGGGTCACCCACTGAGCTTTAGCCAGGACAGAGATGAAAAAGAAAGCAGTCACAAAGACATGGTGGGTGGCCTTTTTTTATCTTAGCTTTTTATGATGCTGACATTTTTGAGGACCCTGACCAAGTTATTTTGTAGAATTTTAATTTCTCAGACTGATTTCTGATAGTAAGTTTTGATCAGAAGAGTACAGAGACTGCACATTACCTGGCTGCATGGGTGTGTGAGGCCTGCTTGATCCTTTGTTTCACGTACTGCTTTGCCAGTCTGATTTCCCCTCTGGGACTGTCTGTCAATTGGAGAGAACATGTTGAGAGAATATACTCAATAGTTCTCAAAAATTAAACCAAAAAGAAACCTACAAAAAAATCTCTCAGCTATGGACTAATTTCATGTACTTTATCTTTTTGGCGACTGTTTGCTTCCTTTATAGGATTTTATCCAAAGCACTTCTGAGCATTTATACAGCTGCTAGCCATTGATAACCTGACAGTGGCTTGTCCACACGGACTCACATTTGACCTCATTACCTCACTAGCTTAAAAAGGTTCTGTGGCCAATGGGGCCAACCCAGCAGGAGCCCTGCTGACTTTTCCTGCCTGGATCTGGCCAGGGTTTGACCTGCAGCCCCAGCCCTTTTGTTTAAAGAGCCATGAACATTTTTGTTTCCCTCGCATAGAGAAAACTAATAATTGGATCAAAAATGCAGCTCATTTTGCAAAAGAATCTCATAAACAGGACTCCAAATAGAACACTGCTGCAAATACACAAGAAAAGCAAAGAGGTTTCAAAGGGAGTTAGATTGTAGCAGGAGTATTGGTGGGACATGAGAAGACCTAAACCCTAGTCCTCACTTTTTCTTTGCAGGCAGTGTGGTTTTGAACACTGGTGATTCATCTCTTTGGATTTTAGAATGATCATATCTAGGGAAAAAAAAAATCACACTTTGGCCGTAAGAGCAAGACGTGGTTATCTGATTCTGAAAACCTGCCATTGAAAACCCTGTGTTGTGGGCTGAGCCCCGGTGGCATAGTGCTTGAGTGCGGGACTGCGGCCCACAGGGTTGGCAGTTCAAATCCAGCAGCAGCTCTCCAGGAGCAAGGCTGGGCCTCCTACTCCCATCAGAGGGCAGTGATGCCTTCCCCCACCCCGAAAACCCTGTGTTGTGCAGCTCTGCTCTGACACATGTGGGTTTCCCCTGAGTCAGAATCTGCTCCAAGAAACTGATGGAGGAAGTGGTGGAAACACACCAAGGAGAGAAACCTGATGGACTTTCAACAACTGCAGATGGCTTTGTCTGACTTGACTTTGAATGGTTCTGAGGGATACCTTGAAGCGATAAGTAATATAATCAGGATGGGCCAGCTTATTCTATAATAACAACCCCCAAGTCTCAGTTATTTAACACAGCAAAAATATGGTTCCTTCTTACATCCCTATGATAGGCTGGCTAAGGCCCCACTTTCTCTTGCTTTCACTTTATGGCCAATCTGATGGAAAGGCCTCTTGTGAAGGGAGAACAGAGACTTAGCAAACCACATCCTTGGTCTAAAGGTTTTCATGGACTGAGGTAAACCACCCGGTCATGCCTGAAGTCAGAGGGTTAGGTAAATAAAATCCTCCTGCAGGGGGGACACTCTAGAGAGTAGCTGTGAAATGCCATCGCCAGCAGTAAAATCCACTGAACAACCCATCCTTGAAGACAGAACGCAATGGAGGCCCTTGGGCATATATTTAGCATCCTAACTTGCCATCAAGTTCCGACTGCTAACCTACAGTTCAGCTGCTTCCCACATGAGCAGCTCCATGCACTGTGCTCCTGGTGAGTGACATCAGTAAGATACTAATTAAAAGACTCACGCTTTTAGGTGCTGCTGAGTCAGCTCTAACTGCCAGTGACCCCCAGCTACAATGGACTAAAACATTGTCCAGTCACATGCGGCACTTCCAACTGTTGCTATGTTAGAGCCCGTTGTTGCAGGCACTGTGTCAATCCAACTCATTGAGAATCTTCCTCTTCTTTAACCCTCTACTTATGACAAAGAGCCTAGTCTTTCCTAATCACATGCCCAGTGTATGTGAGGCGAAATTCTGCCATGCTCACTTCTAAGGAGCACTCTGGCTCTATTCCTCCCAAACTGAAGTGGTCATTCTTCTGGAAGTCTGTGGGGCACTCAAGATTCTTCCCAAACACCAGACTTCAAATGTGTCCATTCTTCCTCAGTCTTGTTCACTGACCAGTTGTCACGTGCATGTGAAGGTTGAAAACCCTGAGGCTTGGGTCAGGCACCCCTTAGTTCTCAAAGCACCATCTTTGGTTTTTACCTCTTGAAAGGGTTCTTTTGCAGCTGATTTGTCCATTGCAATATATAATTTTGTCTCTTGCCTGCTGCTTTTATAAGCATTGACTGTGGATCCTGGTCAAATGAAATCCCCGGTAACTTCAATCTTTTCTCCATTTATCAATATGCTGAGTACTGATCCAAAATATTTTTGTTTTCATTAGGTCAAAAATTTCATTGAGGTCAAAATTTTTTATTAGGGTATAAGAGTTCAAATCTATATTTTAAGATGATAGTTTAAACCATTCTTACGATGTTTCCATCACCTTGATTAACATAGACCATCAAGAAAGGAAAATCTACAAAGCATTTTGTCTTTGTTTTATAATAAATACATTTAATAACCCCAATCAATGATTTTAACTTACAATAATAGAGTAATTTGTATTAAACCAACCCTCCTATAGATTACAATGATAGTTTCTGAAGAAAACATAAATAATGACTACCTAAAGACACATAGTACAAGCAGCCCAAATCAGGAAGATGCTGCAAGAAGATCGATATTTAAGAGGGCAAGTTTCTTTATTTTAAAAAATAGTAAGATTTTATAGTATTTGGCATGAAAGTTCACAAGGCCAATCAGATCCCAATTCAACAAAGAGTACATGAATTGTTCAGGGACATTGACTGTCTTTTTTACAGTGTGTACAAATCTCATTGTTCTCTTTCTGGTTGATCTGTTTCCAACAATCGAGTTTCCCTGCCCCTCTACCTTCTCACCTTTTAAAGCAATTGTTGATATACAAATACTTTTTATATACATGATTTTTAAGGGAACATAGTACTCATGGCAATATTCTTTATTTTGTGATCTAATCTGTTATTTTGCAAAAAGATAGCCTCACAGAATAATTTCAGTTCAAGGGTTAAAGAGTATATCAGGACAATAGTCTTCGGGAGTTCTCTGGCCCCAAGGAGTCCAATTATTCTGAATATTAAAGCATATGACACTTCTTCTCAGTCAATAAAAGAATCTCTAGTGAAAAATAATGATAAAGAAGTAGAAGATCTGAATAACACTGCCAATTGCCTTATCTAATTGACTTTCTAATACTATATGCAACTATATATTCTTTTCAAGGGCAACATGGTATGTTCACAAAAATAGAATGCTGGTCAATTAAATAATATGTAATAAATTTTAAAGAGTTAAAATTACACAATTCAGATAATAAAAACAATAAAATATTGAGAAGGAACACAGATTTCTGGAAAATAAGCAACACACTTCTAAATAATTTATGAGTAAAGAACAAAATAATAAAGGAAAGTGGAAAGTATTTTGAACTGAACTATAATGGAAACACAACATACCTGAATTTGTGGGAAGAAGCTAAAGCATTACTTAGGAAGAAATTTAACTCTAGATGCTTGCATTAGAAAAAAAAAGGAAAGAATATAATGTCAATTATTTAAGGTTCCACTTTCAGACAGCAGGCAAAGAAAAAGAAAGTAAACCCAAACTTTAAAAAAGAAGAAAAGAGTGATGCCCCCCTCCAAAAAAGAAGGACATTGATTCTAGAATTTATTGGAAATGCAAAGGGCCTGACCTAGAATCACCAAACCGATAAAAATAAAACAAAACAACAATTAAAAAGTAAAAGTCAACAGAGTTGAAAGGCTTCGCCTACTTGATTTCAAGACTTATTATCAAGCTTTAATAATCAAGCTAGTGTCATATTGCTGAAAGAGATATGTATATAACAGTAGAACAAAATAGAAAATATCAGTTTTATAGATAAATGGTTGATTTTCTGCAATGGAGCCAAGGCAATTCAATCAATAAGAAACAGACTGTGCTTGGTCAAAGAGATAAGGGCTGATATCTACTCTATTCCATGGAGATGCATTTCTTCTTGCTTGGATCCATAATCTGTGCTCACGGAAGCAGCAGTCAAGAGACCAAAGGATACATGGTATTAGGTAAAGCTACTGCGCAAGATCTCTTTAAAGTGTTGAGACGTAAGGAGGCTACTTTGAGGACTAAAGTGCTCCTGACCCAAGTCCTGCCCCTTTCACTCACCTTATATGCATGTAAAAATTAGACACTGAATTAAGGAATACTGAAGAAGAATCAGTGTATCTAAATTGTGATGCTGGAGAAGAACATTAAAGTACCATGGACTGCTAAAAGGTCAAACAACTCTGTCTTACAGACAGTATGACTAGAATGCTCCTTCAGGGTAATGATGGTGAGACTTCATCTTACACACTTTGGACATGTTGTCAGGAAAGACCAGTCCCTGGAGAAGGACATTGTGTTAGACAGGGTTGACTAGAGGGATACTCATATATGTGTAAGGGAAAACCTTATATCAAGAAGAACTTTATATCAAACAAACATCTCAAACAAGTCCAGATGAAGTCCGTAAGTTGAATATTAGCTCCTATGTCCAGTACTCGTCCATAAATTCCTCGTTAGATTCATGCAGCACATGCAATCATCACAGGCCAGTGAATGGAAAGTCCTGTGGATCCAGTGATGGTGAACACATCTCTAGGGCTCTGGCTGCCATCGGCATGGCTTCATGTAGCTTGTCAACAGGAACATGAAGCAGAGAGGGTGTGCAGCATGTCTCCACAGAGGAAGAGCATCCTCATGGAAAGGCCATGACCACACGGAGGCATCAGGCTGTGACCTGATTGACAGGTTAGACTCCACCCCTTCACTCTTAATATGGATACCAAGTTGATAGGAGATTATGTAACTATCACAGACATTATGCTTGGTAAATGTGTTAGTCCAGGTAAACTAGAGAAACGAATTCATAGACACGCATATGGGTATAAGGAAAAGGTTTATATACAAGAGGAATGGAACATTGAGAAAGCCTCCCAACCCAGGCCAGTCCAAGGTCATAAATCCAACATTAGCACATATGTCCAATACCAGTCTATAAAGTCTCCTTCTGACTCACGAAGCACGTGCAATTGAAGCATCTCGGCGCTGACAGGGTCTCCCCATGGCTCCTTGCTTCCAAGGCTCAGGATCCATTAACAGCATCCAGTGGTGATAGAAGCAACTCAGCACTGGCAAGAGTCTCCATGTGGCTTCTCCAGCTTCAGAGGTCCGGTTCCACCAGGATAAGGCTGTGTGGCTTCTCCTCCGGCTCTCTTCGGGTTTCTCATATGCTGCCATCTTGTCCTGTCAGTAGTTCGTCATCTCAGAGACTGACTCTCAGAGACTGAGAGTCAAGTCTCTTATCTCCGTGAGGGAAATATCGCAAGATTTCCCAGAAGTCTCAGGAGAAAGCCATGCCCACACAGAGGCCTCCTCGGGTACTCATTGGGTAGCTCCAGATTAACAGCCTAGACTCCACCCCTACATCCCGATCATGAAATTGACATCGCAAATACATGACCGCCACAGTAAAATAGAGGAGCAGTGTAGAAGACGAAGGCCCTCAGGGGATGGATTGATCAGGAGTGGCTCCAACATAAGAACAACCCTGATGCTGGCAGTGGTCCCTCTTGTTGTACATAAGGTCAATATGAGTCAGAAATGACTTGATGGGGCCCGGCAGCAACAACAGCCATCATTTCACACCATACAGGAAAACCAGAAAGAAAGTGATTTTAAACCTAAATATTAAAAATGTTAAGAGAAAATATTTGCAAGCCTGAGAGAAGGCAAAGATTCTTTAGAATCTCAAAACCACAATGAAAGAGAGAGAGAGAGAGAGAGAGAGAGAGAGAGAGAGAGAGAGATTGTTTTCTTCAAAATTGCAAAGTAAAGAAGTAATAAGACAAGCCACAAACTGAGTTTGGTGCTAGAATGCCCTTGTGCAAGCTCCATTCCTCTTTCCTTAGAAAGATGTGGTGACTGAGAAGTCAAAGACAGGAATGTGGCTAAGAGGAGAACTCTCTAAGCCAAAAAAAAAAAGGTAAGGTACAAGCCCTGGGGAGGGGCTGTTAAAGGTTATGAAGCATGTGTCAGTAAATACACTGCTACTCTACCTGCTGCAGTTGTTCGTGCCCATCAAGCCAATGATGACTGCTGGACACCCACATGTTTCTAGGCAGGACTGTACTCTACTGGGTTTTCAAGGCAGATCAGTAGGCCTGTTTTCCAAGATGCCTCTGCAAGGGGCCTACATCAGAAACATTTTGTCTAGTACATAACCATTTGTGTCACTAGGAAACTCTTGCTACTTTCTCTGGGGAATAGAAAATGTTTTTTGAGATTGTTACTGTATCATATGACTCTTTGAAAAGTTCAAGAAGTCCTCTCCATTCTAAAGGATTCTGGGAATCCTTAGCGCACACCCCTCTTCATGCTACGATTGGATAGCTCTTGGATCTTGTCCTCGTGTGCTGGGCTATTCTATCTCTCTCAACACTATACCCTATCCACTTCCTTTCCACACCCTCATTTTTGCTCACATCATTGTACAGATCAGAAATGGTGGAATATTTTGGCTTCTTGCTGCAGAATTCCAGTTCTTTGTATCCATATTTCTTGCCCGTGATGCAGGGGGGATGCACCCCAGCTAGCTCCAGAGGACATTCTCCTTGTCAGGGACCGGACAAGTGGACAGGCATGAGACTCAGAACAAACAGTTGAGTCCTCAGAGGAGGGTGCCTCCTGTGTGCAAGATATTTGCTATCTTTTTATTAGAATGTAGAGCTTGAACTCATTCCCCACTCGACTTGGCTCAGAGCCAAGATGCAGCCCTCAAGTGAGTGCCACCCTTATCTCTGTAGTTTCAATGAACAGCCGGGCATCTGGTACATTCTGGTCTCCTGAACACAACAAAGTACCCTGTGGCAGTCATGTACTCCTGTGTCAATTTCATGAGTGGGAGTCTAGGGGTGGAGTCTAGCCTGTCAATCTGGAGATAGCCAATGAGCAGCCAATCAGGCCTCTATATGGGCATGGCTTTCTCCTGAGAATTCTGGGAAGTCTCGCAGTATTTTCCAATTGGAGGAGAGAGACTTGACTGAGTCTCCAAGACGATGGACTACTGACAAGACGATCCTGATTCCTAGAAAAACAAGGAGCCAGAAGAGAGGCCACATGGGCTTGCCCTGATGGAGCCAAACCTCTGGGGCCGGAGAAGCCAGGTGGAGGCTCCTGCCAGTGCTGAGAAGCTTGGGAGGCTTCAGGGAGACCCCTGACAGTGCTGAGATGCTTCTACTGCCACTGGACACACAAGATTTTGCACCCACTGTCCTGATGTCATTGCACGTGCTTCCTAAATCAGAAGGAGACTTTATAGACTGGTATTGGGCATATGGGCTAATATTGGACTTGTTACCTTGGACTGGACTGAGTTGGGATGCTTTCTCAATGTTCCATTCCTCTTGTATATAAACCTTTCCCTTCTATCCATATGCATGTTTATGAATTTGTATCTCTAGTCTACCCAGACTAACACATACCCCAAGCTGACTCTGAAGACTCATGGCATATCACATGGCTTTTATTAAATAAACCGAGCTCTGTTGCAATCTGATTTCAGAGACAATTACAATGGACTCACTTAACCTAGGTCTTCCATCATTATCTGATGCTTCAATGCCTTCAACTGTTTTGCCCTTGCTTCAATATTCTTATTTTATTAGAACTATGATTATAATTGTTCATATAATTATATGAGAAGCCGTGGGAAGAGATGTTCAGTATCTGAGTTGTGAGTGAAATTCTTCTTGAATAGAAAGGTCATTGTACTTTATGGAGTGGTGGTGTTAGCGCCTGATGAGTCAGTCCATGCACAACCATGGCCACAAACAGTCCTGCTTGGACCACGGTTTTGCAATGACCACTTCTCAGGAGTACATCACCACTCCTTTCTTTCTAGTCCTTTTTAGGCTGGAAGCTCCACTAAAGTAGGGTCAGCATCAGAGGAGCACACCATGTGGCTGTGGCACATTGGCCAGTAATCAAACTAGAATCTCCCACAACAGACAAGAATTCTACCATTGGACCACCAGTGCCGCTATTAAATGGCGGTGGTGGCTATGGAGTCAATTCCAGCTCATAGCAGCAACATGTGTGCAGAATAGAACTACTCCATAGTTTTTTTCCCCCAGGAATCACTGGATTGATTCAAACTGCCAATCTAGGGTAGAAAAGAGGTGATGGGGCAATATGAGGGTGGCTGTAGTTTCAGTCTATCTAGACTCCATATATGTGCATGGGGGGGTGTGGAGAAGCCCAGCAAAATAGATTATCCTTCGATACTGGCTCTAATACTTTTCTGTTTTTCAGAGCTGAATTGTTGTTGTTGTTGTTGGTGGTGGTGGTGGTGGTGGTGGTGGTGGTGTGTGTGTGTCTTTGGGGGTAGGAGATTTATTTGGAATTAGAATCAGAAAACCAGGAGAACTTTCTCTGAAATAATGAAGATTAAAATCATAGTCAAATGACCTCAAGACTTGCTGGCACAGCTAGGAGCGCTGGCACAGACAGAGATAACAATGCCCTCCTTTGTTTACAGAGTCAAGATACCACTGATTGAATGTGTCAACCTTTTTAATTGATGCTAAATAACCAATTAATATGGAAAGATATACTCCTGTCCTCCCAGATGTGCCATCATTATATGTCCTTGGCATCTCCTGGGCCGTCCGTTGGGGCTGTGTGTGGGTCTTTCAGTCCTGGCCTGATACCAGGGAGCAGCTGGGCTCCCCAGGGCCCTAAGAGAAGGCGCCCTTCCAGCAGACTCTCCTTTGAATTGCCAGCTCAGGCACAGATGGAGAAGGAAAGCATGGAGTGTAAAGTCCATGCTCTGAAATGACATCCAAGCAGAGCACAAGGCAGCTGGGCTTGGGAGCAAAAAGCCCGGTGGTTGCCATTTGGAGAGGGACACAGGAGAACGCTACTCAAGTCATGACCGTTTCCCGTGTGTACAGCAATTCCAAGGTCTCACACTCCTCTCACCTCTGGAACCTCAAATGACCTTCCCCTCTGTCCAGTGAGGACAGGCACTGATCTGGAAGATCTTAGTCATCACCCCCATCACACACACACACACACACACACACACACACTCCAGGCTGTGGGTGGACCTGGTACAAATTCCTCCAACACTTGCTTCTCACGGTTGTTTAGAACCTGAAAGAGCTAGTGGATGACCATCTACCAGCAAACAAGCATTTGTCCAAAGCCCACCAGGCTCCTGCCAGGCCTGTGCAGACACCTCTGGAAGGATTCCTGCCCTCCAGGACTGCTGGCTCAGGGTGGGGTACTCAGGAGCCCACAGCTCCCTCTCTAGGTCCCCAGCACCTTTTTGCTGTCAGATTTCCCTACCTTTTCCTCTAAGGACCAGCTTAGGTTTCACTGCCAAATACCAAGAGAGGTATTATTCTTAGCCTGGCAGATAAGGAGCCAGGCCACATGGCAAGTTGATTAGCCAGTCTGGGGCTAACATATAGCCTCCAGGCCCCAGTCCAATGCTCTCCCAAAGAGGCCATGACTGCTGGGTGTCTATCTCAGTCCCTAAGCAGAGGTAGCTTCTCTAAGGAACCCGAGCTTCAAGGGGCTCTCCATTTTGTTCTCAGACACTTCTTAGCAGGGTGTCCTCTACTGCCACACTGGCTTCCTTGTAACACCCCCGCAGTGTTGGCAGGTTGACCCCCGCCATAGCCAGAGCTCATGATGGCCAGGCAGTGGCCAAGGAGCTGCACCAACCTCAGACAGTTCAAGGTCCCTGTGAAAGGTATGAAACCCCAGACGTGCACCTGGCATACTCCTGGTGTTAACGACTCCTGGTTTTATGTTCGATGAATACATATTACAGAATTATTGTGAGCTAGATTTATGGGACATGGGAAGTAACTGAGTTTTATGAAAAATAATTACTGCCATCAAGTTGATATAATTACTCGCAATGGTTTGCTGGGGCTGCTATCCAATTTTATTTATGGGCAATTTTTCTGATGCGGCTTAAACTATACCCCGAGAATAATTGGTTTGTTTTAAAGGACTATGGGGCTGCTGCAGGCTGGCCTGGCGAAGCTGAGGACATGTGTACTGTGCTTGCAGCAGCGGCCCTGGGAGATAAAGGACTCCGCTGTCTTGGCCTGGAGGATGGGCCTGGGGGCCCTGGTGCTTCTACCCAGGAGGGGACTAGAGTGGGCTGACACTGTCAGAATCCTGCCCTGGCCATCCTTCTCTTGATGATTCTTTGTGGTGGAGGCACTGAGACAGAAATTGATTATAAAGGTTACTGTAGAGGGAAAATTATGAATGACAGATTAGAAAGGAAAATGAATTATGTCTCAGACCCGTGTTCCAATCCTGGTCTAGCTACCACTTATTTTGGGGGGGAATTTCTTGGGCCTTCTGTTCTCGTTTGTGTAATGAGGGGGTAGCTAACCTGGAGAATTATAATTACTGGAGCAATCTTGTAACCCCACCAACCCAGAGCTTGGCACCAGCAGGCACCCAATTAACTCTTGGTAGGGGTGGAGGATGGGGGTTAGAGTCAAGAGCCCTCTAAAGAGCCTGAGGCTGGGGCAGCCTGTGGAGTGGGATGCCTGTCTGCCTTGTAATGTCCCTCCCAGAAGGGGTGGTGGGGTGGTGAAGGCAGCTGTTTTCTCGGGTTGGCCACGTTCAGTCACATGACCGTTTCCGTCTGGGCACAGTGGAGTGGAGGTGAAGACTCACTGCAGACTCACTGTGGACTCACTAGCTGTTCTCTGAGGCAGCTCAGCCTGAAAGCTTAGCCCCAATGAGATACATGGGTGATGAGCTAAACTAATCAGCACATTGGAATGGTGCATCAGGAGCAGAAGCAAGTAGGTACCCAAGGGGAGACAGAGATGGAGCACAGATCACATTTCTTTGGAATGGATGGGGATTTGGATATCTTTCAGTCAGCTGGCCCAATCTTCTTGGCACACATAAGTAGGTATTGTCAGCATTTCATCCAATCTCCAGAGACTGGTTTTTGCTAATGTTTTCAGTGCAACTCAGACTTCTTCCTTCAAGGCCACCAGCTTTGATCATATATATGCTACCTCCTAAAGTGGTTGAATGTTAACCAGTTCTTTTTGGTATACTGACTCTGTTAACACCTTCCTTTTAATTTATTTTTGATGCTTCTTGTGCCATTCAATATTCCCCCCTATAGAATCCTTCAATATTACTACTCAAAGGTTCGGTTTCTTTTTCATCCTTTCAGCTTGAGAAATACTGAGCAGGTGGTTTCCCTTGGATTTCTAACTTCAGGTGTTTGTATATTTTGTTGAAATACATTGTCTCCTAGAGTAACAACTTGATACTTTTGCTTAGCCCTTTTATTATATAATTTCTTTTCATTTGCTTTGATAGCACTTCAATCAGGAGCAACTTTCAGAGTATTTTCTCTCTTTCTTCTCTTTTTTTCTTTCTTCATACATGATGTTCTTGATTTCATTCCTTCAATTCACCAGGTCTTTGGTCAATAGAGTTTAAGTCATCCAATGTGTTCTTGATATGGCCTCTAAATTCAGCTGTGATACACTCAAGATTGTGTTCTGGTTCCCACAGACTTACTTTAGTTTGCTTCAATCTGAACTTTTATTTTGAGCAGTTGATGGTTTGTTCCACAATCAGCTGTTGCCTTTTTTCTGACTGATCATACTGAGCTTCTCCAACAGCAAATGTGGCTCTTGGAAGTTTTATTTCACCCAAATTATTTAGGTGGACTCGATTCCGAGGAGGCACCTCTTTCCTGGTCATATTTTGCATATCTCCCAAAGTGATTGAGGAGCTCATCCTCAGACATGAGATCTTCTGCTGATATTCATTTTCACTGACCATTTTTTCTTACAAATTGACTATCAGCTCCTTATTCTTTGTCTATCTTAGTTTGGAAGCTCTGCTGAAACCTGTCTGGCTTTAAAAAACCAATGGGCATAGTTTCCAGCATCACAGCAGCATGAGGCCAGCCAGAATTTAACAAAGTGACAGGCAGTGATACCTTGCTCTACAGAGACATGTTGACTAAAGTCAATCTTCCCATGCCTACTGCCACTCACATACTGTTTGCACAGCTCCTTCTTTCTTGGCATAGCCTCACGGGTAGCAGGCCTCTGCCGCAGCTCAAATCATGTGTAGGTTCCAGATTGCATAGCCGTTGTTAATTATGTTAATGTTTGGTGCATGTGAGTGTATGCGTCCATATGTGCCTATGCATGTACCTCTGTGTCTTCATAGATCATTTGTAAGGTCTTGAAGTTGTAGGAACATTTCATGTTCTCCTTTTCTTCACCTTAGTTAGTGCTTGGAACTTCACCCGAGAGCTCAATGCAGCCCACAAAGCCTTCTCCATACTCAAGGGACTCTTCCATTGCCTTGCAAGTCTCCTAAAGACTCTCTGCTGCCACTTCCTGCTTCCCTCTCAACAAATGGCCCAACTTTCACTTCCTAAAGAAAACAGAGATCATCCTGTGGGACAAGCTAAACTCACCCCAGACTCTAGTCTCACTGCCCATTGGATCGATGTTGACACATAGCCACCCGATAGGGCAGGATACAACTTCTCCTGTGAATTTCTATGACTGTTACTATTTACAGGAGGAGAAAGCCCCATCTTTCTCTTTTTTCAGTTTTATTAGCCCTTCCTCCACATGTCATACAATTTAATTATATCAGGAGGAGTTGTACAATTAATTACCACGTTAAATTCTAGAACATGTTCTTCTTCCTTGTACTCATTGCTATTCAAGTAATTATAATTTTTTTCTAATTCTGGAAAAAATATACACAACAAAATATTCTTCAATTCCACAACCTCTATATCTATAATTCAGTGTTAATTACACTCTTCATATTATACATCCATTATTGATCACCTTTTCCAAATTAATCCACCACCATTAGCATAAACTCAATGCCCCCTAAGCAGCAACTCTCTCCTGTTCATCCTCTCTCATAGAGTGACTTCAATATTGACCTTGTGGTCAATATTGACCTCCCAATGCATAACCACTATGCCACTAGGGTTCCATTTAACATAAACTTATCCTGTTATTTGTGTTAGCATCCAATCCGCTTCTGCTTCTCTCCTATGTACGTTGGAGAAATATACCTATGCTTCAATTCATAACCACCCTTTTGTCTTGCCTTGTATAGAAAGTTTAAAGACCGATGCTGTCGGGTAGAATGTCCAAATGCTCAAGGACACCCCTCAACAAGATGGATCGACACCAAAGCCTAACCCAGGATGCAAAGCTGTCAAAGGTCAGGGAGCTGGTGCTGAACTGGGCAATGGTTTGTGCTGTTGTGAATAAGGTCTCCTCTGAGTTAGACCCGACTCGATTGCTGTTAATAGGATCCCAACAGAAATCAATCTTTAGGATTTGGGACTAAAACTTGGAATTCTCAGGAATTCTCAAAATTACAAGCTACTTAAAAATTAATTTCTAACACTCTTCGAACTACTTCATGAGGAAATATTAGGTTTGAAGCTGACTCCCAGTGAGCTCCCTTTGGGTTTCTGAGACAGTAGTAGTTTACAGGAGTAGAGAGCCCAGGCTTTGTCCCACAGAGTGGCTGGTTTCAGACAGCCCACCATGTGGAGCCCAGCCCAGCCCTCACTGCTCTAGTGCTGCGGCCAACACCACTTTGTGACATCTTTGTACCGATCAGTCAGGAAATAATCAGCTCAGTAGCATTTACGTCATCTATAACCTAGAGAAGGACATCCTGCTTGGGGAAGTAGCAGGGCTGTGACCCGGAGGGCAAGATGATTGGCACCGAGGCTGCATGTGTGGGCTCAAACAAGAGCGGTTTTGGGGATAGCACAGGATGGGCCCGTGTTTTGTTCTATTGTGCACAGGATCGCGGCAGGTCGGTTCCAACCCAGTGGCGTACAACAGCAGAATATTATCATGATACAGCTAGATAATAGTTGCAGGTGGTAGCTTATATGAAATATTTTTGCTCTGGTAGCATGTTTTACAATGTACCTCATAGCAAACACAGGTTCAAACACAAAGAAATCACCGGTGAACATTACTGGGTAGCATTTCAATTATGTAACATCCAAAACTCCTAACAAGGTTAATAGCACGTCACTGAATCACGAGTGGAAATTGCCAATTTGAGGACTTCTTTTGCTTCCAAAACTTGTTCTTTCTTGGAAGAGCATTCATCGAATTTGTGTGATGCTTACTATGCATATCAGCTTATTAATATTTATTATACATGTAAGAATTACCATGAGCACAAGAAATGGCCAGGGGCATACATTTACAACAAGCAATCTCTGAGGCTGTGACTGCCTGTCCTCTGTACCCCTGCCCCACTTCTCTGTCTCCATGGGGTTGTCATTACTGCTGTTCTCATCATGTGACCTGAGTGGGTGACGTTAACCACTAGTATCTTTTTAATGACAAGCTGAATTAGAAACTCCCCCCTCCCCCTATTTTCCAGTTTCTTGACTGATTTTGGGGGTGGCTTATTTTGAAAATCTAAGTTTTCAAAGAAATTCAGGGGAAAGATTCCTGGAGCCAAACTCTGCTGCTGGACAGCTGCTAGCTACTTCCGTTGGGCGCGAAGGCACAGGTGTGAGTGTGTGACTGACCTTGACTTCAAATCTAGTTACCTTTATTAACTATGTGGCCTTGGTCAAATTACTGAACATCTTATAAACTTATTAAAAGTGTTTGTAAAGCCCTTGGCACAATGCCTGAAGGGAGGCCAAGCGATGGGGTGGGTTAAGAGTTTAACCCACTATTGCTCCATGGCAGCAAGATGATGCTTTCTGCTGCTATGGAGATTTATAACCTGGGAAGCCAAAGGGACACTTCGACTCGGGCTTGTAGGCTTGCTACCCATTGCTTCATCTGCCTGGGAAAGTTGGGAAGGAAGAAGGAAGATTGAATAAGAGTAGATACACGTGAATTGTGGTGCTAGAGAAGAATATTGAAAATACCATGGATGGCCAGAAGAACAAACAAATCTATCTCAAAAGATGTGCACCAGAATGTTCCTTGGAAGCAAGGGTGCGAGACTTTGATTCGTGTACTTTGGGCCCATTATCATGAGACACAGTCCCTTGAGAAGGATCTCATTCTTGGTACAGTGGGGGAGAAGCAAACAAGAAGACCCTCAAAGAGATGTATTGGCACATTGGTTGCAATAGTGCACTCAAACATCGGGGCAATGATGGGATGGTGCGAGAGTGGGTAATGTTTCATTCTGTTGAGCATAGGGTGCTATGACTCCGAACTGACTTGGTGGCCCTCAACAACAGTAACCTATGTATAATGGTCATCCCAAGCCTACTTATGTAACTCAGAAGATCTCCCAACCACGGTTGCTGCAGTACATTGATAGGGAACTGCCAGAAATGCAGGTCAGTTTCATAAGAGAATTTGGAGTCAGAGATATCACTGCTGATGTCAGATGGATCTTGGCTGAAAATAGATAGTACCAGAGAGATGCTTACTTGTGTTTTACTGTATAGAGGCATTGAGCTACGGATGTCCTTGAGAAGAATAGGGATTCCAGAACACCTGGTTGTGCTCATGTGGAACTTGTACCTGGATCAAGAGACAGCTGCATGAATAGAAGAAGGTAACACAGCACAGTGTAACTCAAGAGAGGTTTGCACGAGAGCTCGATTCTCTCACCATGCTAAGTCAGTCTGCATGCTGAGCAATTCATTAGAGAAACTGGCTTAGATGAAGAAGAATGTGGCATCAAGATCGGAGGAAGTCTCATTAACAACCTACAATATGCAGATGACACAACCTTGCTTACCGAAAGTGAGGAAGCCCGAAAGCACTTGCTTATCATAATGAGCAAGTTTAAAATGATCAAAAATGCAGCCTTCAGTATTACAACTCAATATAAAGAAAACAAAAATCCTCACTACTGATCAATAGGTGACATCATGATAGATGGAAAACAGGTTGCGCTTGTCAAGGATTTTATCTTGCCTGGATCCACAGCCAATGCTCATGGAAGCGGTAGGCAAGAGACCAAAGGAAACATTGCAGTGTGTAAGTCTGCTGCACAAGACTTCTTTACAGTGTGGAAACTCAAGGACATTACTCTGAGGACTAAAGAATGTCTAACCCAAGTCATGGCCTTTTTGGTGGTCTCATAGGCATGTGAAAATTGGACATTGATTAAGGAAAACTAAAGAAAACCCAATGCATTTGAATTATGGTGCTAGTGAAAAATATTGAAACCACCTTATACCGCTGAAAGAACAAGAACAACAAAAATATGTCTTGGAAGAAGTCTAGCCAGGATGCTCCTTAGAAAACCAAGGATGGTGAGACTTTGTCTCCCATCCTTTCCTCATGGTATCAGGAGAGACCAATTCTGGGAAAGGTCATCCTTCTTGGGAAAGCAGAGGGGCAGCAAGAAAGAAAAAGACCCTCAGCAAGAGGGTGGACATGCTGTGGTCACAGGGAGCTCTAGCCAAGGACCAGCTGGCCCAGCCCTGGGCAGGGTTTCCTGGTGCTGTACACAGACAGGCTGCCAAGAGCCAGAGCACCGAACATTTACATGGATTTTTCTTTGGAAAACGGAATGAAAATATTTCTGTGATGGTAAATGAAACAGGAAGCGAAATATGCCTTGGTTTAAAATTCTGTTATAAATCTGGATTTTTGATGCCACGTCTCCAAAGCACCATACACTTGTTAGAATCTAAATTTTGCTACTTTACTAGTATTATTATTTAATAGAAATGAAAGACTCAAAAATGTTGATGGCACAACTCATTTTTAAACCCAAAATTAACAGCATTTTCTGGTAAACTTAAGGCCTTTTGATATAATAGTGTGCCCCAAATATTAATTGGGCAGTATCTTTTATATTTTATGACTCCTCTAAAATACATCTAAAAGTACTTGCAATTTTAAGACACTGAGCCAATTTTTAGTATGGTTAACATCCTGTATTTGATGAGCATTGTTTAATGTCTGAATTGAAGAGTTTTCATAATTCGTGATTTTTTCTTGTTTTCAGAGCTTTCTAACAAAGTTTCCATAACTTGATACAGTTTGAAACCACTGCTTGATATAAATTGTGTGTATGTGTGATTGCAAAGACGTAACCACTTTATAGTTTGCCAAAGTTACAAAGTTAGATATTGTTTAAAATAATTTATTTTTTGTGGATATTTAATTCTGGTTTCAAGCAACTATTTCCATTTTTTTAATTTAGAGAGAAGAAACTTTTTTTGTCAGATTCACTGTATGTTTTCTAGACATGTTTCTTAATAATGGTCACTTCAGTACTGTGTTCATCTGGGTTGACTAGAGAAACAAATTCAGGGAGACTCATGTGAATAAGAAAGAACTTTATATACAGGAGCAATTAAACACTGAGAAAACATCCCATCCCAGTCCAGATCAAGCCCATAAGTCAATTATTAGCCAATACCTATCTATAAAGCCCTCTTCAGACTTACACAGCACATGCAAAAGTGTTGAATGCAGGAAGATCACAGACCAGTGAGTGGAGAATCTTGTGGATCCAGGGGCAGTGGAAACAGCTCAGGACTGGCAGGGGACTCCATGTGGCTCCTTCAACTCCATGACTCTATCATAGCTCCACATATCTTCTCACCAGGAATGTCTTGCAGGGAGTGAGCATGTGTCCTGCCTCCAGTGAGCTATGTATTTTCTTAGCACCTCCAAATGAGGTCATCTGATTGACAGGTTAAACTCCACCCCTACACTCTTAAGTCTCAAATTGACAACAAATTATGTAACTACCATGAGTACCTTTAAATTCTTTTAATTTTTATTAAATAACAGACAGCTTTGTTCGTTGTATTTTGCAGTAGCAGATTTTAATGGCAACTCTCTATCTTTACCTCATTTCTTATTTCTGCTTCTCCATTGATACTAACTTCAAATGAAAATACTTCCATTATGTGAGTGTATGCAGACGGGTAACTCACTTTCAGATGAGAAAAAAAAAAGGAAAGAACACTTCTCCATCAGCTCCAGTTGGAAAAGATCCAGGACAGAGATCTGATAAACTTGCTTGTGAGGGATGAGATGCTTTGATGAATGCAGTGTGTGTCACAAGTTTTTCAAGGCCAGAGGTGTAGGAGGGCCCATCACCAGAGCAGGATGAAAGCCCAGGATCAGGAGGGGTCATTGTTAAGGGAAGAGTTCTGGGAGATGATTCCTCAGCTGACTCTTAAATAATGAATAAAGGTCAGCAGCCCAAATGGAGAAATGAAGAGTGGGGTGGTGAGAACAGTAGTCCAGGGAGAGGAGAGGAGTCAGAATAAGCACACGGGTGAGGTGTGAGCACCTAGACTTTGAGGAGCTAGGCTTTAAGCTTTTTGAAGGCAGAGACTGTGTCTTATCTATACATCCTTGCTTTCATCTGCCTGCTCAGTCTATGTGAGGTGTACCTATGGGTCTTTGGCTGTATGGGAGGTAGGTAAGGCTGCAGCAGCATTTTGCAAGTTGACCAGAGTCAGGGGGGAGTTGAGAGTGTGCTCTGATGTGGGTATTCACTGATAAGCAACCCCCCAAACCATTTATGTCTCATTTGTTTATAGTTGGTGTTTTCCCCTGGAGAAATCAAAATAAATTCAAAATCTTTCCCGAGAGACTTGACTACTAAGGTTTTTGTTTGCTGTCATCAAGCCTTGCTATTCTGCCTCCCTGTAGGAGATTAGGTCAGACTTTAACTAAGACACTAAACCATCTTCACTGAAAGGCCAAGCGACTTCCACACTACGAGTCATTTCTACACAACCCAGATAGGAAACAAATGTGAGTTATTAATCACAATCAGTTTGTCTTTAAGATATTGAATTAAAAAAAACCAGTTTCATGAGTATGTAGTTTAAAGAGTCAGATAGTGTTCCAAGATTTGCCATAAACAAACAAAAAACAATTCCTCACCCCTACTGCATTTCTTAAGAAATTCTGTTGGTCTAGTGGCTAAACCCTTGGTGCTAACCCGAAGGTCAGGGATATGGTATCTGCTTTTCTAAGGATTGATAGCCTTGGAAGCTTGGGGCAGTTACACTCTGTTCGACAGGGTCTCTTTGAATTGGAATTCACTCACCACCAACCATTTTCAACTCCTTCAGCTCATTCTCTTGGCATTTCCCTTCATAGATGCTTATAAAATATATTCAACTTACAGAGAGAGAGAGAGAGAAACTTGTTGCCTTTTTGACCTCCCAATACAATTATTGGCCATGCCAATTAGATAGATGCATCATTTGTCTATTGAAATGTCAGACTTCTAAAAAATATTTTTCTGATAATCTTTTCTTTATCCTGGTGTTACTAACTAGTTTTGGGTTGTTTTGAAAATTTTCTACTTACTCAACACTAATTTACTCAACACACTCTCTCCTGAGTGTGTAAACTTTCTCTCTGTGTGTTTAAGCACACGAGGAATCTTCTGCATTTCTTTTTTTGATGGAGTTGCTACTGGAGCTTTCTAACCAGATCTCAACTGGAATATTCCTTTACCATTACCCCAAGGAAATTTTCTATACGGAAGCTTTACCTTCTCTTTGTTCTCAGTCTCTTCACTCATTTATCAGAGAATAGATTCTGGTTTTCTGAAAAAAGGGGGCTGAAATGTTTTCATTTGTTTTTCAGTTATTGTATGGAAGGGCTTTTTCTTATGATTCTTTGATTAGCATTCTAAATGGGAAGATATTTCTCAGAAATCTGCCATTTTATTGTCATATTAGATCCACATTAGCTGTTGTGAAGTTCAGTGCATTCTGATTCTGATGATTGTTTTTTGAAAGAAATCAGCCCTTTTCCCATGCATCAAAGCATATGGATTTTTCTCTGGTTCCCATCATTCTGAAAATTCACAATGATGTATCTGTATGGGTTTTACACTGCTTTAATAGGCTCTTCTGGCCTATGCATTTATGTCTTTAAATTTTAGGGAAAATTCTTTAACTCCTTGATGATTTCACTTCTGTTTGCCTCTTTCAAGTAGTCCTACTCTCTGAGTATGGAATTTCCATGACTTTTCCTATTTGTTTATTTTTTCTTTCGTTCTCATTTTCTACCCTCTGGGTTTTGTTGCTGTTTGGTTTTGCATTTGTGTGTATGTGCTCTGCTTTCTGGAAGAGTTCTTCCCCTTCATTTTCCAGTCCCCCTATTGAGGTTTTCATTTCAGCTTTCATGTTTTAATTTACTGGAGTTTTCTTTTTCTGGTTTTATGGTATCGAGTTTCTGTTTCCAACATCATATCTTATCTCTGAGAGGCCATTAATGATTTTTAGTGCTTTATTCCTCTTGCATAATCTTTTTCATCCAAGTTACTCTTTTCTTTCCATTTGTTATGAGCTTTTTTATATTAGAAAATTTCCATTGAGCCTGGTGGTCCTCTGTGTGGCAGTCATGTGCTTATGTTAATTTTATGATTGAAATGTAGGGGTGGAGTCTAGCTTGTTAATCTGGAGATAGCCATTGAGTAGTCAATGAGGCCTCTATGTGAGCTTGGCTTTCTCCTGAGACTTCTGGAAAATCTCATATTTCCCTCGTGAAGATGAGAAGCTATCTTCCCCAGTAGTTGGGAGATAGTCTCAGAGACGATAAATCACAGACAAGACAAGATGGCAGTGTCTGAGAAGCTGGAGGAGTCGGCGGAGAGACCACACGCCTTTGCCCTGATGGAGCCAGACCTCTGAAGCTGGGGCGGTCACATGGAGACCTCTGCCAGCGATGAGTTGCTTCTGCTGTTGATGGACCCTGAGCCCTGGAAACGGGGAGCCATGGGGAGAGCCCTGCCAGCGCCGGGATTCTGCACCCACTGACCTGTGACTTCGTGAGTCGGAAGGAGACTTTATAGAATGATTTCAGGCATATGGGTTAATATCGGACTTATGACTTTGAACTGGACTGGGCTCAATGTCCTGTTCCTCTTGTATATAAACCTTTTCCTTATATCTATATGCGTGTCTATGAAATTTGTTCCTCTAGCCTACCTGGACTGACACACTCTGCTAGCTCTGTGTCTTTAAGGTTGTACTTTAACTGATGGTGAGCTCGGAGGGTGGGGACCCAGTCAACACTGGTTAGGGCAGCAGAGACCTGCTCTATCTCCTGGCCTGAGACCCCCCCCCCCCAATTTAGATATCTTCTGAGCCTTGCTCATGGGCTCTTCAACTGCCATCTCCCGCCTAGAGGATTTTGCCTTGCTTCCAATATTTAGCATTCTGGGTGAGAAAACAAATATCCTTACACAATGGATGTATATATGGATTGTGATGAGTTGTACAAGCCCCCAATAAAATGATTTTTTAAAAAGAATCTAGGAAGAGATAATTGAGTGATCTTTTGTGTGTAAGCAAATAAAATATTTTCTAACCACTGAAAAAAAAGAATGTTGACAGTGTCAACATACATGATATAGGTCTCACTAAGTTGATCTGTTTTCTGTATGTTACCCTTCCCTTAATTTCACCTATGCTCTACCGAGACAAGAACAAAAATGACTCCAACTCATGCCCTCCGTAGAATTTTCAATGGCCACACTCTTATAGGTCGGAGCCATGGCAGTGCAATGGGTAAAGAGCTCAACTGCGAATCCACCAGCTGTTCTGCAGGACAAAGATATGACAGTTTGCTTCTAAAGCTTCACCAAACCCACTGCCATGGGGTTTATGCTGACTTGTAGTCATCCTATAGGGCAGGATAGAACTGCCCCTGTGGGTTTTTGAGATTAACTTTTTTTTTGAGATTAACTCTTTATGGGAGTAGAAAAACCCCATTTTTCTCCTGTGAAGTGACTGTTGCTTTTAAACTGGTGACCTTGTGGTTAATAGTCCGACACGTAGCCACAGCACCAGTAGGGTTCCTTTCTAATGAGTACAGCCCGGGGACGCCTACAGGATTGCTGTGAGTCAGAATTGACTTGATGATAACAAATTTAATATTACAGAAGTGGATCATCAAAACTCTCTTTTGCGTTGCCCTCTCACATTTCAGTCGTCGCTTACTCATCTTCCCAGGCCCCTGCTCTTGAGGCTTTTGAGAGCTTTTTCAACCCCAAATCAGGACTTTTCTTGGCTTTCCTTCTGGCTGCCCAGTCAGTCAGCTTTGTCGGGGCTGCTAAGCCAGGCACTGCTTTCCATCTGCTTGCCAGCTTCTGAAACTGTTACTGTGCCCTCTTTCTCCGCACTCTGCCCTGATGAGATTATGCCTTTTAGTACCCTTATTAGTAAGTGGTGGTTAGAGATGAAGTAGAGATTCAAAAAGTTACCATTCTAGTCATTTAACTCTAACATATCTTTTTATGTTAAAAATCCACCAAGTAGCTTTTCCAAATATCAAGCTGCTCTATTCTTCAGTAAACCACTCCAAATTCCACAACCTCACAACTTGTTATTTTTGTGGAAAGAAAGGTGGACCCCTGTGTTGATAGAGACAGTTATCAGTTGAGAGAGGCGGGAGGTTTCCCTTTATAATGGAATTTCAAGTTTTTATTTTACTCGAAACAATTTTTTTTTACTTCCAGGAGCTATTGAAGGTTTGACATTTGTATGAAGAAGTGACATTTGTTGGAGAAATGCAGCTTGGATACTGACCGTGTCCCTCTGGATTGGTTGTGGCAGTTGGTTCTCAGCCAACAATTGCTTGCAGAGTGGGCTGATGACTTACTTCCAAAGAAAGGTGTTTGAGCAGAAGTCAGCCGGGAGTTTCTGGTAAGAGATTTCTTTGCTTCCAAAGAAAGAAACACAAGAGACAACTGTTTCTTACTTTGTATGTTGCTGCGTCTGGAAATGACACCTGGCAGTCAGTCTTCAGGATACAACCAAATTAGAGGACTTGAAATTTTTAAAAAATTTTAAGAAGAGAAAGAAAAAGAGTCACTTATGTCATCACTGTAACTGTTTACAGGAATACAAAACTCTGTATGTCTCCCATGGAGCAGATAGTTGTTTCAAACTGCTGACCTTGGGGAGCACAGCCCAATAGGTAAGCACTACACTACCAGGGCTCCCTTGTTCCACTAGAAGGTGACAAACTTGGGTTTCCCTTTCTCTGAACTACAGTGATGTGAGACACTGCCACATGTCCTTCTTTCTTAAGCCCACGAGTAGGAATTTTCAGGATAAAGTCTCTTAACGTGACACACTACCAGCAAACAAAACCCTGTTTTTATGTAGGAAAGTATTTATTTTTCAAACCCATGTATAAATGTTGACTTGTAGTCTTTTATCCAGATCATGGAAATAGATGGGAGAAGAATGCTTTTAATATGTCCAAATAACCATTATTTGGCCTTCAGGTGTGCCTGGGGGGGGGGGGAATGAGTCTTTGAGCAGACACTTATTTCATTGTTCTGAGTCTTCCTTTTAATTAAAAAAAATTCTCAATTTTTTTACCCCATGTTTGTAGGTACTGTTAAATAGAAAGTGTTGTAGAAAATGAATCACAGTGGAATAAATCTTCAGAAGTAATTGGAATAGGATTCTATTGTTGTAATTGCTTCTACCAGTCCCTTTTAGGGTTATCCTTTGATGAAAAATTTCTTCTGTTAGATTACACACCAAAAATTTTTATCTGAGCTTTAAGACAGAGAAATATTCCATAAAAGAATAATTTGATCATTTCTTAAGAGAAACAACTTTAGTTAAAACACACTGATAAACTAGAAGTAAGGGTGATGGAAATTGGGACAGAAATGAGTGAGAAGGTGCTGCAATAATACTACCATGCCCTAGTGCATGCTGGGTAAGAGCGCAGGCACTGAGGACTAAGAAGGTAGGTTCAAATCTTGGTTTTACAGTTCACTAGCTGTGTGACTTTGGATCTGTCCTACAAGCTCTCTGTACCCCAGTTCATCACTTGTAAAGTGAGAGTAATAATAGGTACCTCACCTGCTGATGAAAAGATTAAATACATAAGTATATGTTAAAAAAAAGAAACTTGAAAGAGTGCCTGGAACATAACAAAAAAAAGCTGGATGCTATTATTAAATATTATTAAGTGGTCTAGTCTATTCAACATTTATGAAGCAGGATGTGAAGGTCTTTTGAAAGAGCACCCCTTTCATCAGTGTCAGAGTGGCGGCTACACCCTGGTTTGATCTGAGTGACAGCTAGAGAGCTGGATAGCAAAACCCACCCTCCCTCCACCAGCTGGATTGGCACCATGGCTGCAGCCATGGGCTCCCACATCACAGTTGTGGGATGTCATAAGACCAGGTGGTGTTTGGTTCGGTTGTGCACAGAATTGCTGTCAGAACCGGCTTAACAATACCTGGAAATAGCAATAGCTCTTATGCTCCCTACTCTACCTCCCCCAAACTCAAGCCTTCCTCCGTGCTTCCTCCTCCTCCTCCTCCTCCTCCTCCTCCCCAAGCGCAGGCCTTCACTCAGGACCCTGAGATGGGGTTTTCCTGTTTGGATCTATTTTATCTTTTCCCTGATCCTTCTCACTGTGAGACCACAACCCACTTGTTTTGAGAAATGCTTCTCTACTCTCTTTCTGGTCAAAGCCCTTTTGTTACCAAAGTCACAGGGAAACAAGACACACATCAATCAGTGTCACTTGACCTAGAAACAAGAGCCTTGTGAGAATGGAGTCAGATCCCTGGGAGGAGAGATGAAAGAAAATTTCCAAGCTGGTGAGTCAGGAAAGGTTTCCTTGTAGAGGGTAAAACATCTGACTGTGTCAAAGGGTTTGGACATTCAGCAGTGGCGAGGGGCAGGACTGGAATGGGAAAATGGGCTCTGTCAGTAAATACTGTGGATGTACCAGGTTATTGTCACTCACTCATTGCTTCTTTTATTCACTCTGGATTCTCTCCTACCCAGCCACCCATGAATCAGAATAGACTCGATGACAGTTGCGTTTGGTTTTGAGTTGAGGTTGCTGTTATGGCTCCTTTTCTTATTTTGAGTGGATGTCCCTCTTGCACAGAAATCCATAGCCTGTAGATTAACCATAAAAATACAGGTTTTGATCCTTTTATTGATTTATTTTGGTCTAATGAATAGAATTTATTAATGGCAGAGCTGAGATTACAAACTGGTCTTCTTACTCGTTCCATTAAGCTAACCCAGAGACTGATTTAAAAACATTTTTTCTTGTGATTAAAATGAAAAATGTTATGGCAAGTTAAGCTTCTATTTTACAACTTCTACACAACCTATTCAATGACCTCAGTTACATTTCCCTGCACTAAGCCAACATTCATGCTGTCTGGTTGGTCAATTCCAGTACTCCAGTTTCCCTGCCTCCTTGTCTTCTCAATTCGTTTTAGAGTAATTGTTGATCATTTGTTTTCATACAGATGAGTTTTTTTAAAAGGAGACTCATGACTTATAGGTGACATTCTTTGTTTTGTGAACTGATTTATTATTTAGCGAAAAGATGGCCTCACAGGATAATTTCAGTTTAAGATTTTAAAAGTGTTTCAAAGCAATAGTCTTTATAGATTATTTAGTGTCAGTTCAGAATTGTCAGTTCAGAACTGCCATCAGTTCAGAAAGTCTGGATTTTCTGAAAACTTGATTTCTAGTCCACACTTCCCCCCATGACATCAGTACATATATATATATATGTACATATATATATATATATCCCAGATCAGAACAGCCATTAAGGATAGCTGTTTATCAGCTCATCAGCTCATTCTTTTAGGCTTAAGGTAGATGAGGTTTGTATGTCGATTCATATTAGTCCTGTAGTCTTCTTCTTTCTGTGGGTCTTGGTTTTCTTTCTCTTTTGCTGTAAATGATACCAAAAGATACTTTTTATATGGTTGTACTGTGTCAGAGGACCAGCCTCGAACATATCACCACAGGTTCAGTAGGCGCAATTATACAGCTATAGTAAGTAAAGATAATAGAAAATATGAGAAATAGAAATAATGGAGCCAGACATATTTCTATGGTAGCATGTTCACCTCAGCCCCACTTGGTGGTCCACATGGAGAGAGTGTGAGCAGGAGGAGGAGAAGATATAGGGAGAGGAAACAGGGAGGAGAGGTGGCTGAGAGAGAGTTCCTTTATTCTGATCAAGTCATATATATCTTTTGAGGACATGTGAGTCCCCTTACTACAAGTAAGGACATATGCCATAGCAAGGGGTTGTGTTATAGGTAATGCAGCAATGAGGAGGACACTTTAGGGACATATGCATAATAGGAAGGGGCGGTATGGAGGTCCCACCTGTGACAGGAAGAGTGGACCCCAGACTCACGAGAGCAGCCTGACTTTGGATGTCACTGAACAGGCCTGACTTGTTCTCTGGTTCTTCACAGAGACCATTTACACTAGTGTGTGAACCCCACCTCCTGGGACCAGACACATGGTCAAAGGCTTCCGGGAGAGGTAACCTATTGTCATATAGCAGCAGGGGATGAACCCTGTGTCCAGCAGTCTGCCAGACTGAAACCTTCAGGGAGAATATCTCTAAGTATCTGACTTCCCACCAAATGCTGGCAAACAGCTTTTAATATTTGCATATTTTGGAGGACATGTAATTGTGGAAAAGTCTTATATTTATCCCACAGTACTGCAAGATTTTAAGATCCAAGACAGTAAGTACTCACCCCACTGGATGTAGAATGTATGCCTTATGAACTCTATTATGCTATTTAACTGATTTGTCCATAGACTACAGTCCTAAGTTTTTAAATCCAGAAAGTCAATCCCAGTAATTATTTGGGCATGTCTGAAAAGTATCTGTAACTGGGATCCCTTTATTATTTACATGAACACACAAGGAGGCACCTCCTCCCCAAAATGGAATCATTTTTCAAAACTGTATTTAATCTTTTTTCTCATAAAGCAACCTTCAAAGTACCTTTCATTACACTTAATGCATTTGTCAAATCTGTGATTCCATTCTTGGAGACGTTTTTCAAACGCATCTGTTTGGATGGCTGACAGCACTTCCCTCATTGTTTTCTTCACCTCTTATGCATAGGCAAATTTCTGTCTTTCCATATCCCTCTTCTTTCCAGGAAACAAAAAAAAAAAAGTCACACAGATCATGGTCAGATGAGTGTGGTATGTGAGGCAAGAGAGGCATGCTGCTTTTTGCCCCTCACTGGCACACTGAGATGGCTGTGTGAGCAGGTGGGTTGTCATGGTGACAAAACCAGTCCCCGGTGTACACAAATCAGCTCTTTTTTGGTCTCACACTGTTCATGCACCTTTTTCTGAACCTCTAAATAGAAAGCTTGATTAACAATCTGACCTAGTAGAATGAACTACAAATGCTCTATCCCTCTCACACCAAGAAAGAAAGATAGGAAGAACGAAAGAAGTGAGTATTGCCTCGATCTTTGATTTCACTTTGAGTTTTTTCTTGCAAGATGATAACAGCAGTTTCCTCTGGCTTGATTGAGGTTTACTTTCCAGTTTGTAACATTATCACCAGTAATGAATGACCTTGGGTAAGAAAAGTTTGGGTCACTTTGGAGCTGTTCTTTCAAAGCACAACATGTTTCCATTCAGTGCTTTTTTTCCTGGTCAGTCAGAACATGAGGCACAAGTTTCATGTTCTTGTTCCAAAATCTTTTGTTAAAATTCACTGAACTGAGCTCCAAGATCGCGCAGGTAACTCCCTCATCTGTTCAATGGTCTGGCATTGGTCTTTGAGAACAAGTTTTATCAACATTTTCATCTGTTTGGGAAATTGACACACTCCAGAACAAGGTCTGTCATCAATTGACATTTCACCATTTGTGAAATGAGAAAACCATTCATATACTTAAGTTTCCCCCACAGTGCTGGTCTTGTAAGCTGTGTTCAACATCACAACAGTTTCTGCAGTATTTCATCCAAGCGGGAAACAAAATTTCACAGCTTCATGCTATTCTCTTAAATCTGTCATTAAAAAAAAGGTTCAAGTGAAATTGCTTTTGTGAAAAAATTCACTATGACCAGAGAGAAACTTCCCAGGTGACATCACTGGGTGCACTAACTCAGAGTGAGTGGTTTGATGTTCACCTATCAGGAAAAAATGCTCACTACGAAAGCTCTGACCAGTGGAGCTTTTAAAAAATTACTTTTGGTGGGTACTCCCTCGTACATGCACACACATACCTGTGTGGACTTATGTGTATAGATACATGTGTGCTCACAGCATTTGACTTTTGAACTTCCTGAATCCATGGATATCTCTCCCCTATTTGCATACTACTGATCAGGTGAAAGAAGAGAACTTCTTCAAGGTCTAGCTCAAGAGTAATTTCTTATTAGAAGAAACTAAAGAAGCAGATTTTTATGAAGCAGGCACTCTGTTGGACATTCGGCTCCATGTGCCTTTATTTCATCCTGTGGCTGTCACACTGAGCACTCCACACAGTCTACTGCACTGCGTTAGCAGCACGCTGTGATGCCAATACAAGAGATGGGTTTCTGGTGGCTCCTAGACCTGAAGCTCTCTGTTCTTTACAAGACCAGACCCAGGCTCCAGCTCAAGCTCATTCACAGAGCTGCAGTCACATCTGGGTCCCAAGAACACTTCGGGATCTGGTCATTTTGGGAGTCCAGCCAGCCATTTCCCGAGGATGTACTATGGTGACTCAGGCCAGGTCCCTCGGGGGGTGGGGGGGTGGGAATCATCCAGAACCTAATGCCAAAAAGGTAACAATGGCAACAACATTTTAATTGTCTCCCAGGAGTGACAGACGTCACTGCCTCCAGGGGAAAAGGAGGTTCCACCCAACTTCATCCTCCATGAGCTTCCCCAAGTTTCCTCTCAGGTGGGTGGCAGGGTCAGACGATGGGCTAAAGTGTGGGCAAAAATAGTGTGATGTTTTCACAATCAGGGGACTTCAGCATATGCTGAAGTTTATACCGTCCTTTGAGTCTCAGGGCTTTTATGTGTATAGTCAGGAGGTTGCATTCCAAGTCTCCCTGTTGCTCAGAAGGAACTACCTGTCCTGAACTTTTTAGAAGGTCTGTCCTACACTTGAAGTGTTTCTGATACAGTGTGAAGTGTTTTCTTGAAGTGTTTCTGATACTGTGTGAGTTGGACCTGGAAATTAAGGCTGCAGGGTTCTAGGAGGTGAGATGACTCTTCCACTGTGTTTGCCATCAGCAGCGGTCAAAGTCTTCCTTAAGTCCGGACCCAGTCAGTTTGATTTCTTATTTGATAATCATCTTTAAGGACAAAGATAAAGCCATAAATTCTAATTTCTGGAGAAAGAGAGCCCATTAAAACCATCCCTCCCTGCAAGACCCTGACCATCACATCTTGGACTTCTTAAAAAACATTAGATTATTGAAGACTGTGAACTGCAAGGGAGACTGGAGAAGTGGCCCAAGACAGGAGGTTATTATACCAATGTCCTATCCTGTCACTAGCCCAAGATTTCCATGGGGTAGATTAATGTCCACCTACCTCCTCGGTTTCACCTGGATAGCTATGGATGTTACATGCTCAGTCTGCTAAAAACTGAACATATTACTACTCAAAACCCATAAAACCTGATCCTCTACTCTTCTTTCTTGGTATTCCCTATTTTAATGCCACCAGAGGGAACCCTCTCTTGCTGCCTTCTATCAGCCAACTCCATCTTTTTTGCAAAAACTGAAAAAAGAAGGTTGTTAATGTAAGTTCACCCAAAGGCACTCAGAAGAAAAGTCTGGCATTCTACTTGGTACATATTGACCTGAAACCTCTCTCATCATTCCTCTCATCAGAACTCATATGGTAAACATGAGTTGAAATTTATTTAACAACTGCTTTTATTGCTGTTTTTGTTTATAACCACCCCAAATTTTGTGTTTGGGGACAGATTTCCTGTAAATATGAGTCTGGAGGGGGCTAGACCTACCAATCCTTGCCCCTTAGTCACAAGTTAGGGGTTATCCCAACCATCCAAATAGGGATTTTGACTCTTGAGAAAATAACTCGAAGACCAGAGATAATTCATAGCAACATTGGAGATGGGCTCAGTAGAAAGGACCAGCTGCTCTTGTGTGTGGTATTTACATACAGCCTCTCTTTGTTCCTGTCAATTTCTGAGTTTGATTTTCTAGACTTTTCATTGGTTCAAAGAACTCTAATAAATATATAACTAATAAATTTCTTGCCTTCTGAGGGGTGTTCTTTCTTCCTTCCTTCCTTCCTTCCTTCCTTCCTTCCTTCCTTCCTTCCTTCCTTCCTTTCTTTCTTTCTTTCTTCCTTCCTTCTTTTTAGTTGCTTGCAACTAAGAATCCTGGCTAAGACCTTAACCATTTCCCTCTCCCCAACTCAAAAATCTGAAGACCCTTTTTACTGAACCCTGAGTGGCTCATCTCCTCTCCATGATCCTTCTGTAAGGGGATGTTCAGTTGCTTAGAGGTGGGGTTTGCATCCCCAGTATGCACTCCACCTCGTACACAATAATTTGATTTTTTGCTCTTACTTGCCTGATACCTAATCCTTTTGATACCTCATGATCACACAAACTGGTGTGTTTCTTCCGTGTGGGCTTTGTTGCTTCTGAGCTAGATGGTCACTTGTTTATTATCAAGCCGTTAAGGCCCCAGATGCTAATTTTTGGGTAGCTTGACACCATCAGCTTTCTTCACCACATTTGCTTATGCACCCATTTATCTTCAGTGATCATATCGGGAAAGTGAGCACACACTGATATGATTTTTTTGTTCTTTGATGGCTGATAACTGATCCCCCTCAGCACCTCATGATCACACAGGCTGGTATGCTTCTTTCATGTGGGCTTTGTTGCTTCTCAGCTAGATGACCGCTTGTTTATTTGCAAGACTTTAAGACTCTAGATGCTGTATCTTTGATAGCTGGACACCATCAGCTTTCTTCATCACATTTGTTTATGTACTCACTTTGTCTTCAGTAATCCTGTCTAGAAGGTGAGCATCATGGATTGCCAGTTTAATAGAACAAAGTGTTCTTGCAATTGAAGGAGTCTTCAGTGGAGGCCCAATGTTCATCTGCTGTGACAAAACCTATAAATATATGCACAGAGATCTGTTTCCCGATCCACATATTTAAACATATTTACATATGTAAATGACTTTATTTGGACTTCTATAAATGCCCTTTACCTCCCAGTTATTTTATTTCCTCCATTTCCTTTCACTTTCCTCTTGACCAATGATCATGCTCAGCCTTCTTTTGGGTTTCAGTAATTCTTCTCAGTTGTATTTCCCTTGGTCAAGTCCTTCCAGGCCTTCTATACTCTTCCCACCACCAATTTTGGATCACTTGTTGTTCCCTTGTCCTTGGGTTTATTAACACCACTTCCTTTCCCCCACCTCCCCCGCTCCCATGTCCTCCCTGGAACTGTCAGTTCTGTTGTTTTCACCTCCAAATTGTTTATCCAGCATATCTTATCTAGACAGACCTGTGGAAATAATAATATTCACAAAAACAAGAGAGAGCAAAACAAAGCAACAAAAGAAAACAAAACAACAATGACCAAAAAAGAAGAAGAAGAAAGAAAATCCTGTAAATAGTTCAAGGATTGCTTGTTGGCCTTAAGAGTGTTTTCCGGTTGAGCCTGATGGCAGACCACACCTTGGTCCCAAAGTCTATTTTTGGTACTCCTGCAGGAATTCCTTGCTCTCCTCCCCTTGCTGTTCTGTTGCATGCCATTAGTGTTTTGCCTTGGTGTATTGAGGTAAGATTGGGGGCAATTTCCACACTGCGTGTCCGGTGTTGTCCCCTGTAGGGCTATGGGTCAGTGAGGGATGTCGTGTCTCAGTGGGGCAGACTTTATTGTCTTCTCTATGGATTGACTGCTCTGCTTAGGGCTTGGTGGGCCAGGATGTGTTCCACTCTCTCTTCTTCACCTTTCAGTTGCTCCCAAGTGCTCTGATCAGACCTGTCCCTCTCCCTAAGCTGCAGCTTCAGTTCGGTCCTCTGATGTAAATTCTTCTGTGGGGATGGGTACTGCACGCTTTAAGGAGCATTCTGGCTATACTTCTTTCAAGATAATTTTTTCATTCTTCTGGCAGTACATTGTATTTTCAATATTTCTTTGCCAACATCATCATTCAAATACATCAATTCTTTGTTTTTGTCCATAGTCCTTGACCAGCCTTCCCAGGCATTTGAAGTGATGATAAACACTATGACTTGGGTCCAGTGTACCTTAGTTCTTAAAGCAACATCTTGACTCTTTAACATTTTAAAGAAATCTTACGCAGATTTCCTCAATGCTATTCATGCTTTGATTTCTTGATTACTGCCCCCATGAGTGTTGGTTGTGGATTCAAGCAAATGAAATCCTTGACAACTTCAATCTTTTCTCTGTTCATTATGAAATTGTCTCTTTAGCCAACAGGGAGGACTTTGGTTTTCTTTACATTTAGTTGTATTTAATTTTGTTCAACTCATGCTTCATATCTTTCTAATTTTCAGCAAGGAAGTGTGTTATCTGCATATTGAAAGTTTTTAATAAGTCATCTTTCTTCCTAAATTCTCCACCTAGTCCAGCTTCTCAATTTAGTTATTCAACTTACAGGTTGAGTAAGTGTGGTGAAAGGATATAACCTTTCCTGAACTTAACTCAAGCAGTGTTCCCTTGTTCTGTTCAAATAACTGCTTATGGCCTACTTTTATGAGCACAATGGAGTACTTTTCAATGCTAATTCTTTTCAGTGCTACATATAGTCTGTCATGATAAACATAGTTGAATGCCTTTGCCAATTCAATAAAACACAAGCAAGCAAACATTTTTCTCTGCTTTCAGCTAATATCCATCTGCCATCAACAATGCTACCTTTCCTACCACATCCCCTTTTGAATCTGACTTGGACTGGTAGCACCCTGTCTATGTACTGCTGCAACAGTTTTCTAATTATCTTTAAGAAAGTTTTGCTTGCATGTAATGACTTTGTTTAATAATTTTTGCATTCCATTGGTTCTCCTTTCTTTGACATGATCACACATGTGGATCTCTAATAGCTAGAAGGAATTTCTTCCAAATTTGTTGGCTTAAGCTTGTTGAAACATTTCCATTTCTATTCTGTCAATTCCTCTCCAAAATACAATTCACTGCCATTGAGTCACTGTTAACTCAAGGCTGAGACTGTAACTGTTTACATGACTAAAAGGCCCAGTCTTTCTCCCTTGGAGCTGCTGGTGGTTTCATTCTGTTAGCCAAATGGATGGAAACCCAACAAGGAACTTCTAAGCCACCAGCGTTCTTGTTTTTTCCTTCAGGGCGGCTAAAAGTCTTCCTGTAATATCGTTGGTTCTTGATTATGTGTTACCTCCTGAAATGTTGGAGCACTGACCCATTCTTTTTGGAGTAGAGTGACTCCATCTTCTTTTGATGCCTCCTCCATCACTCAATATTTTGCACATGGAATCCAGCAAGCTTGACTTTTTTTCTTTAGTTCTTCCAGTTTGAGATATACTGAGCCTGTTCTTCCTTTTTTTTGTTTTCTAACTCCAAGTCTAAACATTTCCTCACACTTTAATTTGAACTGCCTTTTGAAACATCCTGTTCAACAATTTTCATTTTTTCTTCCATTCACTTTAGAACAGTGGTTCTCAACCTGTGGGTCGTGATCCGTTTGTTGGTCAAATGACCCTTTCACAGGGTTGTCTGATTCATATCAGTAGCAAAATTACAGTTATGTAGTAGCAATGAAAATAAATTTATGGTTGGAGGTTACCACAACATGAGGAACTGTATTAAAGGGTCATGGCATTAGGAAGGTTGAATAGCACTGCTTTAGAAAGTTTACATTCCAGAGCAAGCTTCAGAGTTCTTCTGACATCTATTTTGGTCTTTTTTCATTAATTCTTCTTTGTTTTAAATGTCATTTTGCTTTCTTCACATGTGACATTCTTGACATCATGTCACAACTCATCAAGGCTTCTGTAATTAGTACTCAATACATCAAATCTGTTTTTTAGATCATCTCTAAATTCAGGTGGGATATACTTAAGTTTGTATTTTGGCTCTCCTGGACAATTTTTTTTTTTTTTGCGGGGGGCATCATTGCTCTCCGGCAGTGGGAGTAGGAGGCCCAGCCCCACTGCTGGAATTGAACCTCCGTCCCAGTGGGCCGCAGTCCTGCGCACAACCACTATGCCACCGGGGCTCAGCCCTCCTGGACAATTTTTTAAAAATCATTTTATTGAAGGCTCATACAACTCTTAGCACAATCCACACATCCATCCATTGTGTGAAGCACATTTGTACATTTGTTGCCATCATCACTCTCAAAACATTTGCTTTCCACTTAAACCCTTGGTATCAGCTCCTCATTTCTCCCCTCCCTCATGAACTCTTAATAATTTATAAATTATTATTATTTTGTCATATCTTATACTGACATCTCCCTTCACCCACTTTCCTGTTGTCCACCCCCCAGGGATGAGGTTATATATAGGTCCTTAGAATCGGTTCCCCCTTTGTACCCCACCTTCCCTCCACCCTTCCAGTATCACTACTCTCACTACTGGTGCTGAAGGGACCATCTGTTCTGGATTCTCTGTGTTTCCAGTTCCTATCTGTACCAGTGTACATCCTCTGGTCTAGCCATATTTGTAAGGTAGAATTGGGATCATGATAGTGGGGGAAGGAAGCATTAAAAACCTGGAGGAAAGTTGTATGTTTCATCATTGCTACACTGTACCCTGACTGACTCATCTCCTCCCCGTGACCCTTCTGTATGGGTTCGTCCAGTTGCTTACAGATGGGCTTTGGTCCCCAGTCTGCACTCCCCCTCAGTCACAATGATTTTTTTTGTTACTTCATGCCTGATACCTGATCCCTTTGACAGCTCATGATCACACAAGCTGGTGTGCTTCTTGCATGTGGGCTTTGTTGCTTCTGAGCCAGATGGCTGCTTGTTTATTTCCAAGCCTTTAAGACTGTATCTTTTGATAGCTGGGGACCATCAGCTTTCTTCACCACATTTGCTTATGAAGCCATTTGTCTTCAGTGATCCTGTTGGGAAGGTGAGCATCATGGAATGCCTCTCTTGGACATTTAAAAAATTTATTTATCACATTATTCGGGATCTCTTACAAATCTTATAACAATCCATCATTCCATTGTATTAAGCACACTTGTATATGTGTTGCCATCAACATTTCCAAAACACCTCTAAAGGGGAGCACAGAAAAGTGGCTAACACCTACATTGGACAGTGCTCCCTTCTTGTGAGGAATGCATCTCTAGTAATGCAATCATGAGTCATTTTATCTTTATCCTCCTAAGCACTGATGCAGAATGCACTGTACTTGCTTCCTGAGTCATCCTTGCACACCCAGCCCAGTATTATTTGTAATTTAGGACTAGAGGTGTCTAATAAACTCTGCACTTCAAAGAAATAGAAAGCCAAGGTAATGGTGGTGTATCCCATTGGAGACTGACCCAGACTCCCATCAAACACTGCAGCCTCCTCAAGATGAAAGGGGTGGACCCACCAAGAGGACCTAGGCATGATCCTCAGTGCTGTCCCGAGCTGCTCTACACCCATATGCCAGGGTACCCCACCACTGCCTGTTCCCTAAGACCACCTGCTGAGACATCACCTAGTCCGAGCAAGTCTCACTGAGACACCATGGAAAGCTCTACTACACAGGCAGCTCCAAAGAAGGTCTGTGGAAGGGCTGGGGTGTTCCATCTTTCTGAGCAGTCACCGTGACTTGGGGTGAAGGGCTGTGTGCTTGCTGCAATCACACTGCAATCTCCTCCCGGGCTCCAGTGAGATGTCCTTGCTCTTGAGTTGTCCAGGGATGGGTACAGATGAGATGTGTCAGCATCCGGGGGTGGAGCAGCCCAGGGCTTTGTACTTTCTGGTTAGTGGGCTGACTTCCTTCTGCTTGCAGTGACATGGTGAGGAGGGGAACACACGGCGGGGATAAGTGCCCAGAGCTCCTGTGGAGATGGGCCTTATTCATCTTTGGGTCCCCAGGGTCTGGGGCAAAGGAGGCAATTGGTCAAACCCATCAGAATTCATTTTCTTTCTCTAACTTGTATTTTCTTTTAAACATTCTAGACATAAAGAATGCTTGATTTCAGAGGAGGGCTCAGAAGTCATCAGAAGTGATGGCGCTGGTTCTGAGCTAGCTGCCACGAGGGGCGGAGTCCAGAGCCCTTTCATCGCCCCGCCCCGAGCACGCCCTTGTCGGGCCAGCACCGCCTGAGTCACCTCCTGAACGCTTTTCCCAGGGGCTCAAGGCCAAGACCAGGGACCAGCCGTGCCCAAGCGCCGCGTTCTCCCTCGCCTCCCAAGCCTTGCCCCAGAGCAGAGCCTTCTCCACCGCAGGACCCCCACCTGAGGTGAGCCCCGTCCTGCCCGACTCAGCAGCTCTGGAGAACCATCAGCTGTCTGGGGCCACTGGCACTGTGCCACCAGCTGTACCCGAGACTTCCCACCGCTTCCCCATTGGCTGGGAAACAGGAGCCTGAGTGGAGAGAGGCATCCAGTCCTCCCCCTCGGACCTGCTTATTGGCTGGGTAGTGCACAGGCTTTTATAGCTGCAGAAAACCTTCTCTCACCTTGACAGAGCCCAGATGGCCAAAGCCCATCCAAGAAAAACACCAGTCCCCAGCAAGAGAGGCAGCATTGGGCCTCTGGGTTTCCATTGTCCTCAAGTCCAGAAGGCGAATAAAACCTCAAAGGCAGACAGTCGAAGCCAGCCTTGGAGGGAGGGGACCCCTTTCTTCAGCCATGCTGCTGCCTGTTTATGACGTACTGCATCCCTCTGACTTTTCTGTCTCCCAAGCAGTCTTTCCCTACAGTTCCATGGTCCCGTATTCAAGCTCTTGGAATAAAAACAGTAAGTGAATTGCTTTGCTAAATGTGCTTTAATGTTCATAAGCAACTTGGACGAGGACAGGTAAGAGTAACTCAAGAACTTTCCAGAGCAGCCTTGGAGGGGGTTAGTAAAATTGCAAGTGTGAGGGGCCCAGCCTGGTCTCCTTTCCAAAGCCTTCTTGCTCCATCTTCTCCTCCAGCTCCCCAGCACACTGCTCCTGCAGACGTGGCTGGCTGGCCCCTCCCTTTGCCCTCCCTCCTGCACCCAGGCCATGGTATTCAAGTGTAGGTAGGCAAGAGGCAGAAACATCCAGAAGGGCTCACCAGTACTGAGGACCACATTCCCCAGCTCGGCACACCCAACAGGACCCGTAGCCGACAAGTCAGCGTGGCCACGTGATCCCCCTCGAGCGGGCGTCAGGGCACAGTTGTGCTCCCCGGGGTGTACCGTGGGCTGATTTTCAGACGAGATTGACCGTGACCGTGTTCAGGTGGTATGGCCTTAGACCGGCTGTTTTTCAAATGCACACTGCTGGTTCTTCCATCCTAGGTGTCTTTGGGGAGACTCAAACCTCCAACCTTTTGCTTAGCAGCCCCGTGCATTATCTACCTGCAAGGGTCAGGGACTCCATACAACTCACAGGCCTTCATAATCCGGTTTCTACCCTTTGCTGCAGCCCCATCTCTTGATTCTATGGTCTCCCTCCCATTCTCTTACAACACATCCCTTCCCATCATCCCCAGTCCCCAGGCATGGGTGCCCTGCCCAGCCCAATCTACTTGCCAAACCTCTTTTGCTGTTATCCTTTCTCTAATGCCTGCACGCTCATTCAAGACCCAGCTAATCATCAGACCTCTTTCCTCTGCAGGAGAAGTCAGTGGAGCCTGACACCCCCATTCTGAGTGCTCCCACAGCCCTGGGCACACGCCTTTAGCATGACACGCGTTGTCCAGCATTGTGTGTGTGCAAGCTTTCTGCCTCTTTCCACTGGCCTCGCAGTTCCGTTCCATGATGCCCGGGGCCAGTTTGTTGAAATTCTAAACCAGTTTATTTTCGTGGTACAACAGCCCACTTATGACAGTGTCTCAGAGAGAGTTATAAATGATGCAGTGAGATGGCTACATCAAATTCCATGAGAAACCCGAGCTCTTAACATGGTTTTTAAATTAGGAAGCAGCTTAAAAATGAGTGAACCATGCTATTGTCTAATTGCATTAGCC
Source organism: Nesogale talazaci (assembly GCA_004026705.1). Classification (NCBI taxonomy): domain Eukaryota; kingdom Metazoa; phylum Chordata; class Mammalia; order Afrosoricida; family Tenrecidae; genus Nesogale; species Nesogale talazaci. The sequence goes on along the minus strand of PVJH01002481.1, from coordinate 110,285 downwards.
AATTGTAGGTCAAAAGCACTGTACTCAATAATTCTGCAAATCCTGGGAAGTCTCACATGGAACCAGTTTGATGGCTTGATAAAGACCTCCAGCCAAGAATCTTGAACTCTTGGTGAGCAGCCCTGCCCAAGTTGGAGATGGCAGGGGACTCCAGAAAAACAGAAAACACAGCTACAGGCCTGTATTTCTATTTGCTTGCCTACATAATATTCACTGATCAGGCACTATTTTTATAATAAGAAAAAAGTCATGCTTTTTAAAACATAATTTTAAAGCAAGAAATATCAAGCAATTCAGTTGACTCCAATTCTACCTTACAGATCCAGCTAGACCAAAGGGTGTACATTGGTACAGATAGGAACTGGAAACACAGGACAGATGAACCCTTCAGGACCAGTGGAGAGAGTGGCAATACCGAGAGTGTAGGGGAAGGGTGGGGGAGAAAGGGGGAACAGATTGCAAGGATCGACATAAACCCCCTCCCTGGGGGACAGACAACAGAAAAGTGGGTAAGTGGAGACATCAGACACTGTAAGACATGACAAAATAATAATAATTTATAAATTACCAAAGGTTCATAAGGGAAAGGGGCAGGAAGGGAGGGGAAAATGAGGAACTGATATCAAGGGCTCAAGTAGAAAGCAAATATTTTGAGAATGATGATGATAACAAATGTATAGATGTGTTTGACACAGTGGATGGATGGATGGATGGATGGATGGATGGATGGATGGATGGATGGATGGATTTTGATGGGTCGTAGGAGCCCCCCAAAAAATGAATTAAAAAGGGAAAAAAGCTAACTGAGGAAGGAGGGAGGGAAACTGAGAGACCAGGTGCCCAAAGTGTGGCTTGAGGCCTGAGTAAGAGGTTCAGTTGCTATCCCAAGAGTCAAATCGAAATAGCACTGCCCAGAACTTCCAGGGGCCCAGCATGTTGGGGACTGAGCACCTCACATTTACTTCACCACCATGACGGAGGTTGGACTTGTGATCCTTGTTAGTTCTGAGAGAAGGCGGGGCTGATTGGACCTGTGAGCAGACAACCATAGACTTTTAGATTCATATGCATTGAGTGAACTGTAAAATACTGAGCATCTACATAGCTGTGTGGCAGCACTACTAATATTCACATTTTACAAACCATAAAACCGAGGTGCCAAAGTGAGGTAAATGGCCGAACTTGCCTCACAGCTAGGAGCAGAGGAGCTAGACTCTGAGATACCTGCATACAAATACAGACACACACACATGTATGCGTGCACACACACACACACGTGTATACACACACAATCCTTCCTTTGCATCCCAAATACACCACTCAGACCCTAGCGTTCTGCAGAATCAGTCCCAAATTCTGATTTTTCAAAATCCCAAGAAATTGCCCCAAGAAACAGTGAAGTGTACCTCTGGGGAGTGGGAATGTGGGGCCAGGGTGGATACGGAGGGAGACTTTAACTTTTCATTTTAAATCCCTTTGTATGATTTTGATTCTTCCCCACAAACATGTGTTATATTTACAGAAAACATATTTATATTAAAACAAAAGTTTTAAAATTTAGTGAAAAAAATCCCCTGCCATTCTCTCTCTCTCTCTCTCTCTCTCTCTCTCTCTCTCTCTCTTTCTTTTTGTGGATTTACCTAATGCCCTGGCTGTTGGAGCTCTTTCCAATTCACTCTGGACTGGAGCCTGGATTTCCGGGTTCCTCGCTCCTGGCTGGCTCAGGAGCCAAGTGGACCCAGCCCCTTCCTGTGGTTTCTGGCTCAGCTGACCTGGTGCGAGGAGGGAGGAAGGCCTGGAGGGAAAGGGGAGCAGGGAGGATTCTGTGCTGATCCCTGTCAAGGCCTGAGCAAATCCCAATTACAATAAAACAGGATCAGGCTACAGCACAAGCACAGGTTCCCAAAGTCTAGTAGTAAAGGCCAGAAGAGCAAAAAAACCAAACCAGGTGCCATTGAGCCTGTGAGTTACAGAGTAAAACTGCACCTAGGATTTTTGGTGGAGTTGTGCATTAGGTTTAGAGCAAATTAATTTCCCATCTAGCAATTCATAGTGTGTCCCATCACATTGGTTACAATCCCTGCAGTGTGTCAGCTCTCTCCCATATTCACCACAAGTCGTCTGTTACCATGTGTCTCTTCCTGCCTCCTAGACTTTGCTTTGGGCAAGCGCTTCTCTTTGGTCTCCAGTAGTTGATTGTTCTGGGAAGCCTCTTCCTACTGGATGTCATTGTCCAATTGATCGGTTGAAAGGTGAGCTCTGGGTGTGGCTTCTCTTCTAAGTTGGAAGAATATGGGATTGCACCAAGCTTTCAAAACAGCTATTGGTACTTACCAAAGTAAGATGTAGAATATCTATAATACCAATTAATTCAGATGCTCCTGAGATGAAGGCCCTTAGCCCTGGAGCTGAGCATAAATATTATATTTCTAGGTGGCCCTACTTGTTTAGCTTATCTTTTGCTGTGTGTACATCTTTAATTATGTTTGATAACTTATTTGTGCCATAAATTAGGACCTCTAAGCTTACCCCTATTTTTTCTTCTATTATCTTTATACTTTCAGGTTTTACATTTAGGTTTTGACCTACCTTGAATTAATTTGTGTGTGTGTGTGCTATGAGACATGGGTCCTGTGTTGTTTTTCTGCAAATGGGTATCCAGTTTAGCTAGCAGCATTTGTTAAAGACATCATCTCCTTGCCATTTGGTGGAATTTGACCCTTTGTCAGGCTTAACTGTGGATAGTCAGGTTCCCAATTCTGTTCCATTGATCCAGGTGCTTATTGTTGCACGAGTGCCAGGCTGCGTTGACCACTATTGCTGACTAGTAAGTCCTGAGATAAGAGCGTGGTAACAACCAATGACATGTGCTGCATGAGCAGGCTTTTAAGTGTGAAGGGTGTGGTAGTTGAGAGGCCACGTGGAAGCCTGCCCTTCTTGCACCTCTCACTGAGTGGGTAGAGAGGCAGATGGCCTTCATGGCCAGTGCAGCACCGTGGGGCAGGGGGAGAGTTACTGGGACTGGGATCAGCAGAGCACCTGTGTGCTGCTTGGAGGGGCGGGTAGGCCGGCTTAGGGATGGGTGGCTGGAGCAGTCTCATGCCACTTGGGGAGGTGGGTTGTTGGATGGAGGGGCAGGATTGGGTGGTGGTGTTGCCATAGTGATCCCACGATGCTTGGAGAGGCAGGTTTGGTCAGGTGTGTGGGGTGCATGTGCATATGTGTGTGTGTGGGGGGGGTGAATCACAGCAGGTCTCGAAAGGAGAGATGTTAGATGTTGCTTGGGGTGGGGGAAGAAAGAGGGAGCCTCAAACAGAAGTTCCAGATGGTCAGGGATAAGGAAATGGGGTAGGACTCACCTCTAATCACTCAGAGTGGGAGAGGGGGCCCAGGAGCATTCTCTGTAGGTCCCTGGACAACATTGTCTGGGAACCTTCTCAGTGGTGGCCCTCAACATCAGGGAGCTGGCTCTGTTGAGGTGCGATGGGGCAGGAGAGGGGCTTTCAGTAGTCTGCTTGGGGAGGAAATCTGTGGATTTGTGTCTCCCACCCACCTGAATGGTCCAGGCCACCCACGCGTGTGTAAACCTATTTCTAGGTTCTAACTCCTTATTTCTAGGTTCTAACTCCTTCACTGTTCACACCACCTGCTCCCTGTGCTTTTCCTCCACCGATCTCTATTGGGCTCCACTTCCTTTCCTTCCCTGTGGCTACTTCTCTTCAGTTCCCTGCTTCCTAGTGGGGATGCTGTGAAGTTGTCTTCTTGTTCCCCGCTGGAGTCACCACTGGTTCTGTCTCAAATCGGTCATGCCGAATCCCAATGGCTGGTAGACTTCTCCCACACCCGTCTCTTCATGCATTTCGCCTTGCAATCATTGTGTATTTCCATTCTTTAGCTTTCCTCTTGATGTTCAGGATTTCCGGACTGTCAAGAACATCTGTTCCGTTGGGGCTGTCGGTCCGTGCTGTGGATGGCATGGTGTGTCTGAGCAGCTGCTGGAGTGGCGTGCCCTTATCACAGGCCCTTCTGCCGGTGAGTGAGAGTCACGGAAACATCGCTAGGTGGTGGTCTTTCCCCCTCCCCCACCGCCCCCGCCACCACCCCGCTAGGAGTCAGGGGAGACTCAGCCACACCCACCGATCAGGACCTGAGAGGAGGTGGCCTCAGAAAGCAGGAAGTGGACACTGGTCACTGAGTCCTGGAGATAGACAGGCTGACCTGGCAGAGCTCTGCCAGGAGGGGTCAAACCCAAACCAAACTCCCTAACCTAGAGTCAATGCTGATTCATAGGGGTCCAAAGGATGGAGGGGGGTGGGGATGGGGAACTGCCCCTGTGAGTTTTTGAGACTGTAACTTAAAAAAAGTCATTTTATTGGGGACTCGTACAACTCATCACACTCCATACATGCATTCCTTGGGTCAAGCACATTTGTGCAATTGTTGCTGTCATCATTCTTGAAACATTTGCTTTCCACTTGAACCCTTTGTGTCAGCTCCTCATTTTTCCCTCCCTCCCATCCCTATCCATCACTAACCCTTGATAATTTATAAATTTTTATTTTTTGTCATGTCTTACACCATCCAACATCTCCCTTCACCCACTTTCCTGTTGTCCGTCCCCTGAGAGAAGGTTATATGTAGATCCTTGAAATCAGTTCCCCCTTTCTACCTCATTTCCCTCCTCCCTCCCAGTATTGCCACTCTCACCACTGGTCCTGAGTCCCTGTGTTTCGAGCTCTGATGTATACCAGTGTACAACCTCTGGCCTAGCTGGATTTGTAAGGTGGAATTGGGATCCTGATAGCTGGGGCTGGGGGTGGGGTAGAGACTTTAACTGGTACTGGGAGTGAAAAGTCTCCTCTCTCCTCACAGCAGCTAATGGTTTCAAACAGCTGACCTGTAGTTAGCAGCACAGTATGTAACCCACTATGCCACCAGGGCTTCTTCCAGGAGGGTCAGAAATGGAACTATACCTCTGGTGTCACCTCTATTTTTCTTTCAGGAGCCAGGAGAGTCTGGGGACAGAATTTTAGCAGCACAGTGACCTAGAGGTCTGCTTCTGTGGGCTCTGAATATGAGCCCACCTTGCCGCTGGCCTGAATGACGTCTCTGGGGAAGCACAGAGAAGTGCGCCAGGTTGGGGGCGTGGGGGGTGGACAGTCAGGCCAAAGGAGGAGAGCAGCAGGCTGGTTCGCTCCTGTTATGTGTACCCACTTAGCCACATCACTTTAATTTCTCAAAAAACAACCGTGACAGCTCGATACCACACCATGCACAGGGAGCCCAGCCCTGCTCAGAGAGCAGCAGGGAAGCAGCTGGAGCCTGTCTGCCCGGCTCTGTGAGCAAGAATTCCTGAACCTGCCGCCAGCTTTTCTGCCCCTGGAGACCTCAGTGCTGCAGCGTCTGGGAACAATATGTGATGTGTGCAGGTTGAACCCTCTAGCACTGTGGGGACCAAAGACTCCCTGGACTCTGAGCCTCACGGCCCCAGCTTGGCATTTTCTTCGCTTGCTTGTCTGGCCACCTTCAGGGCATGATCAGGGCTGGGCTCAGCTGTTGTGCTGTAAATGTTTGCACAGCTGGAGACTGCTCACTCAGGTTAACAAGGAAGCCATGGGCGAGAAGCCTTTCTCCTTCCTTATTTAAAGCAGTGCGAGCCTGAAGCAAGCTCTGAGATGTTACCTGTTCAAAAAGCCCAAGTATTTAAATATTTACCAGCGATGTGATTGATTGGTTTTTCCTCCTTTGGCTTCGCCAGTGTCCTCTGAGGGTCAGAGGCAAGAACCAGGCCCAGCAAGACGTCCCCTGCCTCTGGGCCCCCTGGCAAATGGAAGTTCACGTTCCTGGGCTTCCCAGCCTGTCCATCACCTTGTCCTCATTGTCTCTTAATGTGGCTTCTTCAGTAGCACCCTCCACAGGAAGCCTGCACTCTGACCACTCTGGACATCTACGGTAAAGTGACCAGATGTCCTGCTTTTGGTGGGACAGTCCCGATTTTAAACAATTTTCCCCGTGTCTCACAGCATTTTTTAAAAGTTCCAATTTTTGGAAAGAATGCATGACAAGCTAGGGAACGGCGAGAGAACAGGAAGGGAATGTACTCCGTGCCCCCCCACCCCCACCTTGGTCAATGATGTCCGGCTTTACCAATGTTAAAATCTGGTCATTTTAATCTATGGTCTTCCAAAGACACAGGCCCCTTCCCGTGCTGGGGGTTTCTGTGGCATGCGTGCCCTCCTCAGGATGCCCAGCTTGGCTGCAGAGCCTTCTTACTGGTTAGGGATTCATGATGGCTCCCGCTGCAGGATCTATTGACCAGGATGGATCTGCTGGCAGTGCTGGGAGCTCTGTGGTCACCACACTCAAGCTATGAAATGGTTTCTCAGCGCTGTGTGCTCAGGGTGAAGGGCCGTCAAGGCACAAGCTTCAGAGCTCTGTCATTGGTCTAGTGTGCATGCCACCCCCTCTATGATGCCTGCCCACCCCCCAAACGAAATGTGATCTCTGACACCTAAGTCGCTCCTAGATTTCTTCTTTGTATGTCAATCATTTCTATAGACTCCTCATCTGTCCCTGTCACACTCTGGGTTTCCAGGGTAGTGGCTGCGGCTTATTTATCTCTGTGTCCTCCTTAGCACACCAGAAAATGGACCCTAGGGCCGCTGTAGCAAATTGTCACAAACCTAGTAGCTAACGCGTAAGAAATTTTGCAATTATCTCCTCATAATTCAAGAGAACGGAAGTCCAAAATGATGACACAGTCAGCTCCTTCCAGAAGCTGAGGGAGAACCTGCTTCCTGCCTCTCTCTCTCTGCCAGCTTCTGGCTGGCACTGCTTGACTGTCCTCGGCTTTTGATCCCGTCTTGTCTGCCTTTGTTTCCCTTACTACAGGGTCTTCTTCTGTGTGTCCTCTGTGTCTCTCAATCCGAATCCCCCTCTCATTGCTCCTAACAAATGCATCCATTACTGTGTACGTGCCCTTCTTTTTTCTTTTTTAAAAATCATTTTATTGGGGGTTCGTACAATACATACACGCATACACACATACACTGTGCCAAGCACCTTCGCATTTCTTCTGCCATCATCATTCTACAAATCTCTGCTTTTCCACTTGAGCCCTTGATATCAGCTTTCATCCTTTCCCCCCCTCTCCCCGCTCCCCTTCCCCCACCAACCCTCAATACCTTACAAATTATTTTATTTTGTCATATCTTACACCCTCCTCACCACCAATTTTGGATCACTTGTTTTTCCCTTGTCCCCGGGTTTGTTGACACCACTTCCTTCACCCCACCATCCCCTCTCCCATGTCCCCTGGAACCATTGGTCCCATTGTTTCCTCTTCCAAGTTGTCTATCCAGCCTATATTTCTGGAAAGACCTGTGGAAATAATAACATGCACAAAAACAAGGCAGAGCAAAACAAAGCAACAAAAGAAAAAAAATGAAACAACAACAAAAACCAATGACAAAAAAAGGAAAGCCTGTAAATAGTTCAGACTGTTTGCTGGCGTTTAGTTTTTTTGGTCGAGTCTGATGAGGCATCACACCCTGGTCCCAAAGTCTATTTTTACTCCCCTTACTGTTCTGTTGCATGCCCTTAGTGTTTTGCCTCGGTGTGGTAGGGTGAGGTTGGGTGTAGTTCCCACACTGTGTCTCTATGATTGTGCCCCCTAGGGTTATAGGGCGGTGAGGGATATCGTCTTTCATAGTGGTATGGTCTTCTCTGTGGACTGACTGCTCTTCTTCTCTGTGGACTGACTGCTCTGAACAGGGATATCATCCTCAAGGTTTGGTGGGTCGGGACATGCTCCAATCTCTCTGCCTTCCCTTTCATTTACTCCCATGTGTTCTGATCCGACATATCCCTCTCCCTGAGATGTGGCTTCAGTGCTGTCCTCTGAGGATAATTCTTTTTTTTTTTGGGGGGGGGGGGCGGGCAGCTGTCTATATAGTCAAATTTTTTTCATTCTCTTCTTTTCTTACTCTACCAAAAAAACTGATACAGGATGCTCCCTGATTCTGGATGCTGAAATTTAAGAGGTAGGTGCTCGTGATTAAGAAGAATCTAGAGACTATCACATATCTTGTTGTACTGTAGGTAGTGGCTTACAGGTTGCTGTGATGCTGGACACTAAGCCACTGGTGTTTCAAGTACCATTAGAGTCACCATATTGGTTAGGTTTCAGCAGAGCTTCCAAACAAAGAATAAACTGGGAAGAAGGGATAAGAAGGATAACTTCTGGGGAGTTAGTCACTGAAAACCATATGAATCGCAGTGGAAATTTGTGAGATTTAGTGCTAGAAGATGAGACTCTTGGTTGGAAGGATCAAAATACGATTGGAGAAGAGCTACTTCCTAAATGTAGCGTCACCTTAATAACCCAGAATAAAACTTTCGGCACCTTCATTTGCTGATGGGACATGACTCAAAATAAGACACACCGCTGCAGACATCCATTCACAATCAGAACATAGGCTATAAAAAAGTATGAATTAAAAACAGAATAAAAAGTACAACTCTAGGAAAATTGGTAGCCATTAAACATGAAATGCATAAAAATCCATAGCCTATAAAATGCATAAAAATCCATTAGTGACCTGAATTGGACTCCATTCCGAGTCAGATAATTACATGGTTCACTAAGGCGGAATGGCAAATTCAAGAGGAATGGCATTGCGTTCATCCTCAAAAAATGACATTTTAAGATTTGTATGGAAGTACAATGCTGTCTGTGATAGGATAACATATATATGCCTATAAGGAAGTCCAGTTAGTACAACTGTTATTCAAATGTATGCACTAGACATTAAGGTTAGTGAAGAAGATTTTAAGAATTCTACCAACTTTTTCATTCTGAAACTGATGAAATGTCAAATCAAGAAGCATTTATAACTATTGGTGACTGGGATGAGAAAATGGCAAGCAAAGAGGATCAGTAGTAGGAAAATATGACCTTGGTAGGAGAACCAAAGCTAGAGGTCACATCTTTGAAAATCACAAGATCAATAATGTTTTCATTGCAAATGCCCTTTTTTCAACAACACAAACAGCAACTACATACATACCAGATGAAATATACAAGAATCAAATCGATCACATCAATGGAAACATGCAATAGAGAAGTTCACTATCATCTGTGAAAACAAGGCTAGGCATCAAACGTGGAGAGACCTTCAACTGCTCCTTTGTAAATTTAGGTTGAAGTAGAAGTGCATTAAAGCAGACCCTGTTCTATCACCCTCAATTAGACTGCCATATGCATCCCTGGCTTGGGTTGACCCCTGCCCATGGGGAGAATATTGTTTATGTCTCCACAGGCAAGGAAGAGAGGTACCAGACCCTTTCCCGGAGTGCCAAGTCCTGAGGGGAACGTACTGGCATGGAGCAGTGAACTAACAGAGAGGACAATGGGGCCTGGCCCCAGTCAATCCATGGTGACCTCCTTCACAGAAGAATGTAATACAGAGGACACTGGGGATATAGCCTGAGGAGAGTGGCAGAAGTGTCCAGACCACTTGGGTGTGAAATAACAGAGAGAGAGAGAGAGAGAGAGAGAGAGAACACCTCAACATGGTCTGGGGATGACATCCCTTGGCATCCCTGCTCAGAGCAGCCCATGCACAGAGAAGACTTCCATGAGACACAGTGTTCCCTCACTGACTCAGCGCTACAGAGGGCAGCACTGGAGACACTGAGCAGAAAGTGTGCCTGGTCTGCCCCACACTCAGCAGGGTGAAATGCAAAGGGAGTGCAACAGGGCAGCAAGGGGAGCAAAGTAACCAAGTCCTCAAGGAATCCTGAAAATAGAAGTCATACCTGAATTGAAAAGACTCATAAGGGTCAGCAGACAGATCTGGAACTGTCTATTGGCTTTTTTGCACGTGGTTTTTTCCCCCTTGTACCCTATATCTATCTATATAGGATAGGCAGGACAAACAATCCTGATCAGAAAAGAATGAGACCACCACTGAGATGACATAGGGGAGGAAGGAATGGGGAGAGGGGCGAGGAGTTAACCCACTCAGGGATAAAGAAACAACAAGAGCTCTAAAAATGATAGCAAAGAGGGTGTGTGATGTCTGGTGGGGTTTGATCAAGTGCATTCCAAGAGTAATTACCAAGAGCCAAGTGGAGGGTGAGCATGATAGGAAAGGAGGAAGGTGAAAGGAAATAAAGGATAAAAGTAGGATGTAAGAGCTACTTATAGAGGTATAGCAATAGGCATGTATATATGTAAGTATATTAATTTATAATGAAAGGGATAGAGGCCAATGTACATAAATGTATATGTTAAGTATTAAGATAGCAGATAGACTATGGGTCTCTAATCAAGACCTCCCTAAACACAAGAACACTTTGTTCCAATAACCTGGAACTCTTTGATACACACCTTTAAGACATGATCACAGAAGACAAAAATGAATGCTTAAGCAAATGTGGTGAAGAAAGTGGATGGCACTGGCTATCAAAAGATATAGTGTCTGGGGTGTTAAAGACTTGAAGTTAAACAAGCATCCACCTAACAGGGAAGCAAATAAGCACACATGGAAGAATGATCATGAGGTGTCAATGAGATAGGCATCAAAAGGTCCTAAACAAACAATTACATTGGTGTGAAAGTGGGGGGTGGGGGGTTGGAGTGGAGACCCAAAGCCCATCTGTAGATAATTGAAAATCCCCCTACAGAAGAAAGGTTACAAGAAAGGAACAATTCAATCAGGGTGCAGTATACCACAGACAAAACACACATCATTCCTCTGGTTCCTGAATGGTTCCTCCCCCCACTACCATGACCTAGTTCTACCTTACAAATCTGACTAGACCAGAGGACACAATTGGTACAGATATGAGCTCTGAACACATGAACTTCAGGACAGAGAAGCTCCTCAGGAACAGTAGTGGGAGTATGGACATCATGAGGTTAGGCAGGGTGGGGGGGAGGGGCAACCCATTCCAAGGTTGGATATATAGCCCACCCTACAGGTGGATGAGTAACAAGTGTGGGTGAAGGCAGACAATGAACAGTGTAAGACATAAAATAACAATAATATATGAATAAAGACCTTGTCAAATGAGCAGGATCTGAGGGGACTGGGCAAGAGGGGCCTGGAGGAGACATGGGGGTGGGGGGCGGGCGATGGTGGAGAACATTATGCTATCAGGTTGCTGAGAGTCTTGGAAGAGCAGTTCAATGTGTTCTGCATGGTCCCAGAGATAAACTCTCAGCTCTGAGGAAGAGTCAGCTCCCAGAGTGTGAACGGGATGGTTTCTGGGGCTTCTGCTCCAGAGAATTATGTCTAGGCTCAGGTTCTCTGGCTACTGGGTTCAGACATCTCAGACGTTTTCCTGCCTGGGAAGGGGGCTTCCAGACCAGCTTGCTCAATGCCCTCTTCATCCCTGTCATTAAAACACTTCCCAGACATCTCCATGCTCGGAGCTTGGAATTCAGACAGAAGAGTTTGGGGACGCTCCAGACCATGGTCTAACTTGGTTCTGTCTCTATTACATCTCCCTTATGTGAAGGGGCAAGTGTGTGGAGTGTGAGAGGAGCCGCCCCTTCTGGGCCCAGGTCCCCCACTGCAGCCCCACATTGGTTCCCCCAACGAGGCTTTTGTGACTGGATTGCCCCACTGGTTCTTGGAGACCCAATTGCCACACAAGGTCCACAAGAACCTTTCCACACCAGTGAGAGCATTCAAGTCTAGCTCAGTCTAGTTGGAGAAGGGCTCTTCCATGATGACTATGTCCCACAGAGAACTGGCAAACATTTTCTCTTATAAATATGCGGGGCCATGCAGTAAAACCAGTCCCCGAGCTTCCATCAAGGGGTTTTCCATAAAGACATGTTCTCACAAACCAGAAGTCAGCATCTCCAGAATCTCCTGGGCTGGCCCCATTTGTCCCTGCCCACTGGACCAATGCACACATCTTAAACTGAAGCCCTACAGCTAGGGAAAGATGCTTTATGATGAGAAACATCGTCCTTAAGAAACCATAAACCAGAATGGGAGGGAAATGTGGAACAAACTTCGCATTCCTAAAAGCAAAGGTCACATTTTCAGGATAGTGAGGACTAATGCAGCCTCCAAGATTCTGCCCTAAAATTACCCTCAGCTGAAACTGAACCCGGCTACCTCCAAGCCAACTTGGCTCATAAAAGAAAGTGTGTGTGTGTGTGTGTGTGTGTGTGTGTGAAAGTGTGTGTGTGTGTGTGTGTGTGTGTGAGAGAGAGAGAGAGAGAGAGAGAGAGAGAAAGAGAGATGGATGTATACCCGGTGATCTGCTTTGGGAGAGAGAGAGAGAGAAAGAGAGATGGATGTATACCCGGTGATCTGCTTTGGGCTACTGACCTTGCAGTTCAAAACTACCAGCTGCTGGTGAGAGTGGGAGAAAGATGAAGCTTCCTACTTCTAGACAGAGCTGCAGTCTTGAAAGCCCACTGGGGCAGTTCTGGCCTGTCCTACAGGGTCACTGTGTGTCGGAAGGGACTCCATGGCAAGAAGTCCTTGAGGTTCCTAAGGCACTCTTCATAAACACACACACACACACACACACACACACACACGCACTTCTTAATTTGTCAGCATTACTAGAGCACTAACCACGGAAGCTATAGAAGGATTCCAGAGGATCCCAGTCTTCTCATCTGTCAAGTGGCGGCCTCCGAGTTCTGCCGCAGGGATAGGATAGCAAGTTGGACTTGAAAGTAGAAAGTAAAGGCCGAGTGGACTCCTGCTCTCTGACTATTCCTTCCTGCTCCAACAGTGAAGATAAGCCTGCCGCCCTCTCTTCTCAGCCATCTGTCCACCACAGGCCTCAGGCCCCAGAGGTAAGAAGGCCTGACCACCAGCGTCCCCACAGAGAGGGCAGGACCACGATGATTACAGAAGACACCTGCAGATATCCTTTGGTCCACTCAGCCTGCTTCCTCCAAACCCGGAGTCACCACCGATAAGGCTAGCCTAGCACCCTGACTCAGAGTGAACCCCCCACTCTGGGGTCATGGCCTCTCAGTCTTGTTTCTCTCTTTTCTGTCTTCCTGAAAAGTCTCCTCACATCTGTGGGTCCTGCCCTGTGGCCTTGGCCCTGCACACACCCTGTCTCTGTTCCCACGTGCTTCCCTCTGGTTTCTCATGCACAGCAGTGCAGCCCCACAGCCAGTGCCCTCAATCAGGATGCCCCCTGCTGCTTTCTGGACCCTCCTGTCCTCCTCGTCCTCTTTCCCTCCCTCAGTCACCTGGTAAGGTTGATGGAAGACACATAAGTGCCTGCACAGACCAGACTCCGGCTCCGGCTCTGTTCACGCCCCGCAGTCCAGGGGACCTTGGCGAAGCCCACGCTGCGGCTCCAGGCCTGGCTCTGACCTCAGGCACTCTGGGGCCAGGGGACCTTCTGGTTGCACTGCCGACTCAGGACTGAATGCCACAAAGGAGACACTGGTTTCAGCTGTAGCCTCGGGCAATCAGATGCCCATTCCTCTCACTTAACTGACAATGAGCACTATCTGATGTACTCCTTTTTATGGTTCTGAAACAATCCCTCAAAGCAATTCACGAATGAATGCTTGCTTAGTGGTTAGTTCATTGGCCAAGGCCCCCCAAACCTCTGCCCCCTCAGCCCACCTCTTCAATCTCCGGAAACCAGCCCTGCAGGTAGGAGAACCTGCAGGCCCCCACCCCTCACCCCAAGGCCGCTGGAAGAGGGGGACAGGGGCTCAGGGTTCCTCAGTGCCTTAGAGGCACTACAGCCAGAGTCTCCTCTAGAACTCTCGCCACAATCCAGGTGTGTCTTGGGGGTCAGAAAGCCCTGGTACCACTCAAGAGGTCTATCTGCGTGGCCCAGGGATGAGATGTCATCCTCAGGACTTGCCTTGAACTTACACACGCGAAGCAAACACACTTTCATTGATTCACACCAGTATTCCCATCGAGGACGCTCCCTCCCCTCCCCTAGGACACCAGAGCCCTCCAGAGGGGCTTCAAAAGCACATGCTGACACTGAGCCTGGCGGCTTTCGACTCCCATCCAGAAAGGCAGTCGTGGGAACCCAGATGCGTTCTTCCCTGTGCCATGTGGTCACTGTGAGGGGGAGTGGACTGCAGGGCATTAGGTTTGGGTCCGTTTGCTTGCTCTTTGAAATGGGCTACAGCGTACCTTTTTTAATTAGAGGGGTATTTTTTTCCTGCAAAGAGGTCAGGGTCAGTCAGCCCTATAAGTTTGAGAACCTATGATTTACCCTATGGAATACAAACTAATGGAGTCATTGCGTGGTGTGAATGGTAAGCGCTGAACTCCCTGCTTCAACCCTCCTCCCTGCCCCCGGGGGGGCTGAACAGCTAGGCTGGCAGTCTGCTTCTAAGAAGCTGCTGCTGGGGAAAGTCAGAATCCACTCTCCATCAGTAGCTCCACGTGTAAAGACCCATGTGTTCACATTCTATGCCAGCAGGAAGATACCCATTTGCGATGAGAGACAACCACACTAACGCTCCGCTCCCGTCTGGGAGACGGGAGATTGGGGTGGTGAGTCTAAGGAGCCACTCCTGGAAGCCATCCCTGGAGAAGCAGGAGCCAGAACCTGAGCTGCCAGCGTGGTCTTGAGCACGCCCCACCCACTCTGGACCTTAATTGCCTCGTGTTCAAACTGAGACAAAAGACACACGAATCAAATCACATGGAAAGGGACGTAAGAGCCCTTAGTGAGAAGTGACATCTGAAGCGAAGCCAGCTGCTGGGGACTCAATTCTGACTCTAGGGGACCACTGCGTTACCACACAGGACACTGACCACTCTGGGAGCTGCTGTAATCACTAACCTTTAGGTTAGAAGATGAACACAACTGTTTGTGCCACTTGGGCACCCAAGAAGTGAAATTCTGTCTAAATGGAAGGTGTAGTCATTGTGTCCAGATCCCTGGTGGTGTTGTGGTTACTTGGAAACCCACAGCTGCTCTCTGGGCGAAAGAGGAGGCTGCCTACTGTTGACTAACACATTGCAGTGTTGGAAACCCACCAGGCAGTCCTGGGAGCCCAATGGCCTCCATGATGAGGAGTCATAGTGGCTGTCCTCATTATAGTCTGGTGGACCAAAGGAAACATTTCTCAAGCCCTGGAGGACAGTAGAGTCAGCTTCCCAGGAATTCCCATCAGGAATGACTTCCCCTTGCCACTTCCATTCCTTACCCCCACCGCCCAAGGCCTGGGGCAGCGACCTGGCAGCTGCATGGGGGTGGGGGTGTATGTGTGATTCAGCAGTGCACACTTCCTCAGTTCATGACCTCAGATGTCCCTTGGACACAGCTGAGCTAATTCTAGTTCTGATTCTTCTTTCTACAAAGATATGACTTTGCACTTGTCCACGGTTTGGGGGATAAAGAGAGCCAAGTGGGGTCAGTCTGTTTACAATAATCTTGCACCACCACTGACTGTGGAGGTCAGTGCTCACTTTGGCCCACATCCCACCCTCTAGCAGCCCCGGGGAGTCTTCAGTGAGGGACGCACTGCCACCTCGCCCACCTGGGGAATGTGAAACACACCCAAGTCCTGGCTTCACTAGTCCCACTCCTGGCCGCCAAAGCCAGAGCTGCCTTTCTGGGGCTGCTACTTGAGCAAGCTCAGGAGGGGAAAAGGGAGCCCCTCCCCTCGCATCAGGGCTGGAGTAGGACTTAGAGCTTCCCTAGTGCCCTCCCTTTCGTATTACAGACAGGACTGAGAGCCCTGGAGAAGAAACAAGGGGCCCTGGTCCTTCAGCCATGAGTAAGACTGTGAGGTCTCCACCTGCCAGGGGAACCTTCTCTCTACAGCTGCCTGTAGCCGCAGCGACTTCTGGGACTTCTGGCTCATGGCTAAGCCCTGCTTTCAGCACTGCGACTGAGCAAAGCCATTTGTGGGTTCTCAGTGAAGGCTCAACAACCACATAAAGCACTGATGGTTACCCTCACAGCAGCTTGATGAAGTCCCCTCCTCCTTCAAGGTGATTTTGGGTAGTCATAGACTCGCATGGTGCAAAACTGCAGGTGTTCCTGTTGTGTGCGACCACTCCAACTCCAGGTAGGTATAGACCTATCTGCCCAAGTAGAACCGCTCAACCGCATTGCCAAGGTTGAAGTCGATAGGAACGAGTCTCCAGCTCTTTTCTCCCATGGAGTTCGAACCATCAAACTTTGAGTCAGCCAGGCCACTGCATAGACTGGCATCCTTTTAAATGGGGCTGAGGCATTCTATATACAGCTAGAAGTCTTCTTCTCACCCCATCACTCACCCCACCCCACATTCTCTCCTTTGCTACCAGGTTTTGCATAGACTTTCAAAGTTATTCAGTGAGTAAGCCTGCCTGAGAGAAGTCTAGAATGTTTTCCCTCCCTTTTATTACACACATTACAGTATGTTGTGAGGAGTCCTGGTGGGGGAGCGGGTTAATTGTTGGACTGTTAGCCCCGTGGCCAGCAGTTCAAACCCACCAACCGCTCCGTAGGCGAAAGGTGAGTCTTTTTGCTCCCACAAAGATCTACAGTCTCAGAAACAAACTCACAGAGGCAGAGGGACCCTGCTCCATAGGGTCACTCTAAGTTGCCATGAACTTGACAGAAATTAGTTTGGTAAGCTCTGATGCATATGGCCCCATGCCTCGCTTTTTACTTTGCAATATCTCAGACAGCTGCTGTCCTTCACTCAGCAACTGGGTTAGACCAGGTTGGCTAAAGCAACATACCCAGGGACATTCATATATGTTTAGGAAAGAACTTTATATGGAAGAGTCATGGTATATTAAGAAAACATCTTAGCCCAATACAGAAGCACGCCCATAAGTTTGATATTAGCCTATATCAAACTAATACATAGATTCCTCTTCAGACTCATGAAGCCATTTGCAATGATGCCAAATGCAGGAAGTTCACAGGTTGGTGGGTGAAAAGTCTGGTGGAGCCACTGCTGGTGGAAGCTCTCTGAGTGGGCTTCTCAACAGGAAGGGAAAGCAGAATCTCAGTAAGTCTTCTCATAGCTTATCAACAGGAAGACCAAGGCAAAGAGAGAGAAGAAATTCCCAGAATCCTCATGGGAAACCAGTTCCTCTGGTTTCAGGCTTGCTAAAGCTGTGGTGCAACCTACAATCATCATCTCCTTTAAACCTTTGGTTTACTTCATGCTTCTTTGCTCCAGATAGGAAGAGGCCAATCATTTTATCTTAAATGACTGCTATCAAACTACTCATCAAAGCAGAACATAGAACATCGACTCTATGAATTATTTTTGTGTCAATTGACAAAGATGTCCCCTGCACCTGAATATCACTAAGGGTTAGATGCCAGACTGCTACCGGCAAGGTGAGTGGTTCAAACCCATTAGCGGTTCTGAGGGAGAAAGAGAGGCTGTCTGCTCCCATAAGTAAAATTGTATCTTTTTGGAAACCCTGTCTAAGGTTGCCCTGGGTCAGAAACCACACAGTGGCAGTGGGAATTATTTTGTTCTTCACCTTTAAACCTTTGTCCTGTGAGGCATGTGGTTATGTCTGAGAAGTTTTTATAGCTGTGCCTCTTGTGTGCTCTATGGTCTATGTTAGTAGAGACACATTGCCTACAATTGTATATGTAGAAATATCTGCCACGAAACATATCTGCAGATGCTTATACAATTCCCTTATACAATTCCACACTTCTTGAGTAGGCTGATTTTGACATCTGTACCCATATTTAATTATAGTTTGCTAATCCTATCATTGTGGGGTTCTCTCTGTTACAGTAATGACTGTGGCTGGTCATTGATTTCTCTGCCTGCTCAGTGCCCTGATCGCGTTTGATTCCATGTTGTGCCCTGCCTCTCCCTTCATCCTTACTCATGCTTGTCTTGAGGCCCCCTCTGGGCCCTGCCCTATCCCACTCCTCTCTCTGCCTTCCTTTCATCTGCTACTCTACTAGGTTCTCATGCCTTCTCTTCCCTCAGGGCTCATTGCTGAGCCTCCCAGCAACAACCCCTCCACTCTCTCCCTGAGCCACCTTGCTCCTAAAACTTGGACTTCCAATTTGCTGTATGCATGAGAAGAGTGGCATACATTATCTGTTTCTGTAAGGAATCAGGAGGCCTACCCCTCCAGCCCAGCAGACAGGAAGTACACCGTGCACTAGGAAGCACATGCCCTTCCTTTCATAGCCAATACACCTTCCCTATTAATGGTTGAGGTGACAAGAATGCATCTGTTTCTACACTTATATTTCTGTTTGATTTCCTTGGAAAAACTCTTTGAAATAAGAAATACAGAAAGCTGCCCATATCACAAGTGTCCTGGATTACATTACTGTTTAGTAAATATTCAATCCCCACCTTGACCTCCAGGTAACTTGCTTTCACTAATGGATTGAGGGCAGCAGTCAAAAAGTACTAGTTACAAGTTAAGACCATGAGAGACCAGGTGTGATTTCATTTGATCCCTCTTGTGCACCTGTCAATGTAAGTGACTATGACTCAGCTGCTGGGTAAAGGAGTAGGATGCACAAGTGGAATGGGTCTGCTCTCAACCTGCAGCTGAGAGCCAGGCCAGCTCAGCTCAACAGAAAACAGCTGAACCCTGTTGTCAGTTGCCTATCAAGCCAGTTCAGATCCATGGCAAGTTTACAAGTATGTTTAAAAGATTAAATGTGGCCAGTCTCATACCGCATTGTTCCTTGGCTGGTATGTTTGAGATCATTGCTGTGAGTGGCAAACCTGTCCATCTCACCATGGTTTCCCCTCCTTTCCATCAACTCTCTGCTTTATTGAACATCGTGTCCTTTACCAGTGACAGGTCTTTCATGATGAAGTCTCCATAGTAAACAAGTCCACATCTTGCCATCCTCATTAAGGAACATTCTGTTAGTATGCCTCAACTGTCTTGAAACAAATCAACAAGAAAAATGAGTAAATGCTTGCCAATGGACTTGAAGGTCATGTTTTATGGCAATAGATAGTTGATACACTAATACCTCCATAAGCAAAATCTTACCAGTATTTGAGAAGCCCACTTAAGTGTCACCACACTTCATCCCTAAGTAACTACTATCCTGACTTCTAACAGCATAGTTTGGTGCTCTTTTGGTTTATTTCACTGAAAATCATATTATTATGATTTAAAAATAAATATTTCTAGGTGTCGTTGTAGTTGACATATTCTCATTATATACACACATACATATGCATTCAAGTTGAAAGGCACTCAAAATATGATCCAGAAAGAACTGCCCCCTCAAAGGCAGACTTTGACCTGAGTGACATGGATTAAGCAAATACTGCAGGACTTTCGCTTGCTGGGTAAAGGAGTAACCTTTCAAATGAGAGGAAAACATCCAATAGACATCCAAATGTGGAATGTATGAAGTATAATATAAAATAATTAGCAAGATTTTTTAAATGGGGTACAGAAAGATCAATTCCTAGACATTAATGAGTTGAAATGGACTGGAATCAGCCTACTTGAATCAGACAATTTATCATGAGGAATGATAAATTCAAGAGGAATGATGTGGTATTTACCACCAAAAAGAATATTTCAATATCTAGAGTACAATGCTGTCTTAAGTAGGTTAACATCTCTATGCCTACAAGAAAGCCCAGCTAATAGAGCTACTGTTAAAATGTGACCACCAAGCACAAAAGCCAGTGAAGAAACGGAAAAATCTACCAATTTTTTCGTCTGAAATAGATCAAACATGCACCTGAACAGCGTTTACTGGTAATTCTAAATTTGGAAACAAGGGAAAAGGTTCAGTAGGTGGGAAACATGGTCTTGGTGATAGAAAGGAAGCTGGGGCTTGCATGATAGAATTTTGCCAGACCCGTGACTTCATTGTAAATACCCTTTTTTCAACAACATAAATGATGGTTACATAAATACACTACATCAGATGGAATACACAGGAATCAAAGTGACAACATATATGGGAAAACATTATGAAGAAGTTCAGAATCATCAGTTAAATCAAAGCCAGAGGCCAAGTGTGGAGCAGCTTACTAATTGTTCAAATGCAAGTTCAGGGCGAATTGAAGAAAATGAAAACAAGTCCATGAGAGCCCAAATCCGACTTTGAGTATGTATATTCCCACTTGAATTTAGAGAGCATCTCAAGCCCCAATTTCACACAATGAACAGCAGTGGTTAAAGGCCAGGTGAGTTGTGATGTGACATCGAGAACATTAAAAATGAAGACCCGACTGAACCAGGGGTCACTCTAGGAGGTCAACCACAGACCTTGAACTTTATACAGGTTTTTATATTGCTATTATTTTTATTATTCTGTTACATATTGTATATTGAGGGGGTTTCTTGCTGTTGTTATCATTGTTTTATTTGCTTAAGTTGCTCCATTTTAGGAGACCATTCTTGTACATATTGCTACCTCTACAGGTCTATCTAGACAAGATAGACTGGACAAAGAGGTTGGAGGCGAAAATGACAGGACTGATGGCTCCAGGGTAGGGGACATTGAAGAGGGGGAGGAGGGGAAAGGTGGTAATGTTGACCAGCCCAGGAAAAAGGGAATAACAATTGGTACAAATGCAGGGACAAGGTGGGTGAGAGAAGGCCAATAGGGATTGGTTAAGACTAATGTAACAGAGAGAAAATACTGAAACTCAAATGGAGAGTGAGCATGATAGTCGGACAAGAGGGAAGTAAATGGAAATAGAGGAAGGAACTGGGGGATAATGAACATTTATAGAGATTCAAATACAGGTATGTACATAGGGGGATATATTTATGTGAGGATGGGGAAAGAGATTAATGTGTATACTTATAGAGTTAATAGTAGGTCAACAGATGGGCATTGGACCTCCACTCAAGTATCTCCTCAGTTCAAGAACACTTTGTTCTATTAAACTGGCATTCCAAGATGCTCACCTTTCCAACATGATCACTGAAGACAAATGTGTGCATAAGCAAAGGTGGCAAAGAAAGCTGATGGTGCCCGGCTATCAAAAGATGGAGCATCTGGGGACTTAAAGCCTTGAAAGGAAACAAGCAGCCATCTAGCTCAGAAGCAACAAAGCCCACATGCAAGAAGCACACTAGCTTGTAGAATTATGAGGTGTCAAAGGGATGAGATATCAGATTTCAAGAACTGAAAAATATAATATTGCATGCTCACTTTCCTGATATGATCGCTGAGGACAAATGTGTGCATAAGCAAATGTGGTGAAGAAAGCTGATGGTGCCTGGCTTCCAAAAGATATAGCGTCTGGGGTCTTAAAGGCTTGAGTAAACAAGCGGCCATTCAGCTCAGAAGCAATAAAACCCACATGGAAGAAGCACACCAGCCTGTGTGATCATGAGGTGGTGAAGGGATCCGGTGTCATGCATCAATGAGCTAAAATTATATTATTATTAATGAAGGGGAGTACAGATTGGGGACCCAAAGCCCATCAATAGGTGAGGTGACATCCTTTTGCAGAGGGGTTACAAGGAGGAGATGAGCCAGTTAAGATACAGGGTAGGAGCTATGAAATATGCAACCTTCCTCTAGTTCCCATGCTGCCTCCCACCCACTATCATGACCCCAAATTCTACCACATAAATCCAGCTAGACCAGAAGATGTACAGTGAAGTTGGAAACATGGGAAACTTAGGGGAGATGATCCATCAAGACTAGTGATAGGAGTGGTAATAACAGGAGGGTAGAGGGATGGAGAAATAGAAAGGGAGAACCAACGTCAGGGATCTACACATAGCCTCCTTTCTGGGACACGGACAACAGGGAAGTGAGTGTTGAGACACATTGTACAGTGTACAGGATGAAAAAAAATAACAATTTGTAAATTACTAAGGGTTCAAGGGGAAGTGGGGGGGGGGGGAGGAAGAGTAATATAGGGAACTGATAATGGGAGCCTGGAGGGAGGGAGAATGTTTTGAGAGTGATGATGGCAATGGGTGTGTATAAGTGGCCTGCATACAACTGATATTGTTAGAGATTGTGATGGGAGTTGTATGGGCCCCCAATAAAATGATTCATTAAAAAAGGGGGGGAGGAAAGGGGAGTTTTTTTTTAAGAGGAGCTTGTACCAAGGGCTCAAGTGGGAAATGTTTGGAAATGTATGTGGCAACATGTGTGCAAATGTGCTTGATACAAATGATATTCTGAATGTTGTAGTAGCTGTAATAGCCCCCAATAAAATTATTTTTAAAAAACTGAAGATCAAAGGCCATTAAGTAAATAGACAGGAGAGAAAATACAAAAATGGGTGTCAAAAGAAACTCTTAAACTTGCCCTTGAGTGTAGAGTAGTTAAAAATGCATAAGAAATTATGAAGGAAAAGAGCTGAAGGGAAATTTTCAAAAGGCACTCGGGAAGACAAAGTATTACAATGGAAGGCAAAAAGACCTAGAGTTAGAAAGTCAGAAAAGAAGAACACACTCAGCATTTCTCAAGCTAAATAACTGAAGAAAAAATTCAAACATAATTGGCAATATTGAAGTATTTTATAGTCAAAATTTGAACCATAGTGCTTTGATTTGGATTTCCTGGAAGATGGATAGATATAATTCTCTCACAGACAGCATGGTACTTCACAATGGATTTTGCAATGTCTTTTTTGACAACGAATGTCACTCTATCCCTCTTGATTCCTGGCATAGTAAATCATATGTATTTCTGATTCAAAATGGTCAATATCAGTCCATTTCAGTTCACAAATGCCTAGGATATCAATCATTGTGGGTTCCCTTTCATTTTTAACAACTTCAAATGTTCCTAGATTCATACTTCGCACATTCTATGTTCTGATCATTAGCAGATTTTTACAGCTGTTTCTCCTAACCATGAGTCATGACCCAAGAGCAAATGAAGACCCTGAAGGCCCCACTTTGACAGGTTTTACCCAACTCACATCACTGTGGTCAAGTCCACTATGAGAAATCAGCTCCTCTTTAGTCACAGTTCGGAGGCCTCAGGTCTTAGATCTCCATCCTCTGGCATTGTCTCAGACAATGTTCTGTTTTCATTTTTCTTAAGCCTTCAGTACCTGAAAGTGTTTTGAAGTTATGTTAAGGTTTTCAGTGGATCCTTTCCTCAAAGCAGGGACCTTCTTCACTGCCTGTTCTTAGTCTGGAAGTGTTGCTGAAATCTGTCCATTTTGACTGAACTTACTGGCACTTGTAATACCAGTGAGGTAGCTTCCAGTAGCACAGCAACACAAAAGTCACCACAGTACAACAACTGTCGGACAAATTGAGCTTGAAGTTTTTCTTCGGGAAGTAGCATGTGGACAAGAAACAATGGTGCTGGAGGAAGAAGTTCAAGCTGCACTGTTAGGCAAAAACAAAGCTCTGGGAATAGACAGAATACCAACTGAAATGTTATAGCCATCTGATGAAGGGCGGGACGCACTCATTTGTCTAAGCCAGGAAGTTTGGAAGACAGTTATTTGACCAACTGACTGGAAGAGATACATATTTGTACCCATTCCTAAGAAAGGTGACCTAACAGAATTATAAACCAATATCATTGATAAAATATGCAAGTAAAATTTTGCTTAAGATAATCCAACAACTATTGCAGCAGTACATTGTCAGGGAACTGTTAGAAATCCAGGCCAGATGTAGAAGAGGACATGGAACAAGAGATATCCTTGCTGATGTCAGCTGAATCTCGGTTGAAAGAGAATTCCAGAAAGATGTTTAGTTGTGTTTTATTGACTATGCAAAGGAATTCAATCGTGTAGATAGTAATAGACTATGAAGAACCTTGAGAAGAATGGGCACTCAGAACACTTTATTGTGTTTATTCAGAACTTGTATCTGGATCGAACGGCAGTTGTGTGAACAGAACACAGGCCTACTGCATGGATTAAAATCAGGAAAGGTGTGCGTCAGAGCTTTATCCTCTCACTATATTTGTTCAATCTGTCTGCTGAGTAAATAATCAGAGACACTGGATTCTGTGGAGAATAATGTGGCACAAGGGTGGGAGGAAGACATGAACAATCTATGATAGGCAGATGACACAACTTGGCTTGCTGAAAGCTAGCAACACCTAAAGCACTTGCTGATGAAGATGAGGAATTGCAGTATGGATTACAGCTCAACGTAAAGAAGACCAAAAGTCTCACAACACGACAAATAGGCCAAATCATGATACGCGGGGGAAAGATTGAAGTTGTCAGAGATTCTGTTTTACTCGAACCCACAGTCAACGTTCCTGGAAGCAGCAGTCAGGAGATCAAAAGACAGATGGCATTAGATAAATCTGCTCCACAGGAACCTTGCAGAGTGGTGAAAAGCAAAGATGCTGCTTTGGAGTCTGAGGTGCACCTGACCTATGCCATGGTCTTTTCCATTACCTTCTATGCATGTGAAAGTTGAACATCGGACAAGGAAGGCCAAAGAAAAATTGATGCCTTTGAATTGTGGTGCAGGAGAAGACTATTGAAAGTACCATAGACAGCTAAAAGGACAAACTGATCTGTCTTGGAAGATGTAGACATCCTTAGAGACATGGATGGCCAGGCTTCATCTTACATACTTTGGACATCGTGTCAAAAGAGACTAGTCCCTGGAGAAGGGCATCATATTTGGTAGAGTGGAGGGGCATCTGAAAAGAGAAAAGCCTTTAATGAGATGGACAGACACTGGGCTCAGACACAGGAACAATTGTAAGGATGGCACAGGACTGTGTAGTGTTTCATTCTGTTGCTTACAGATTCGATGGCACCCAACACTAATGGGTAAAAGGTTGATTGAATGGCACATAGAGCAGCAAAAGAAGATAGAAGGAACACGCAGAGTCAATGGATGAAAAAGAATGAGTTAACATTTGACCACTTTAAGAAGTAGTATATATCAAGAACTGATGGTTTGAAGGAAGAAGTCCCAGCTTCACTGAAAGCATTGGTAAAAAAACAAGGCTCTAGGATTTGATGGAAGATCAATTGAAATGGTTCAAAAAGATGATGTGCTGAAAACATTCCTTGGCCCCTGCCAGAGATTTTTGAAGACAGCTGCCTGGTCAATTTACCGGAAGATCTCCATATTTGTGACCATTTCAAAGAAAAGGAATCCAGTAGGAGGTGGAAATTACTGAGCAATATCATTAATACCACATGCTGTAAACTTTTGAAGATAACAACAATTGGAGTTGTATATCAATAGGGAGCTGTGCCAGAAATTCAAGCCAGAATTAGAGAAAAATTAGTTTAGAATAGGGAATTCAGAAACCCAGCTTGCATACCTGAGCTTTGGTTTGGGATAGGTTACTTTCTGTCAAGAAGTCTCAGTTTCCTCATCTACAATAGAAAGTAATAGAAGTTCCCATCCCAGGGCATCAAATGGGAAAGTGCTAGGCAAGAGTGAATTTTCAATAAATATCTGTTATTATTATTATCATTGCCATGACTACAAATATATCCTTGATGTGAGTAGAATATGAATTAAGTGAGGTGTTTCTGAAATGGAAAACAAATTTGTTGACTGGACTCAGGTCTGTTTCTAAGTTTCCATGCGACCCAGTGCAGACCAGTTGACCACTTTACGCTTCATCTTAGATTCCTTCCTGTGTTCCCTAACCATCCCCAGATCCTTCTTTCTGCCTAGCACCTGTACTGTTTTCATCTTTGCTTATCTGAGCTCCATATGAAATCAGCAGCCTCCCAATATAATAAATTCTCCCTACCTCCCCCATACTCCCTCCGCATGTGTTACACAGTAGAACTGTTCCATGGAATTTTCCTGGCTGTACAAAGATCACCAGGTCTTCCAATGCACCACTGCTGTTGTTAGGTTCAATTTCTAAAACAATAAAATAGTACCTAGCATGCTACTGTCCTCATATCTTTCCTTTGTTTGAGCTCATTGTTATTGTTGTTCTGCCATTAACACCTTAGACGCAGCTTCCCCAGGGAGCTGGCAGCACTTACCCTACTTTCCTGGCTTGTTTGTGACAGCCGGCCAGCTGTTGTCCTGTCCAGCAAAAAATCAGAGACTTTTTTTAGAACAACATCCTGCTTTTGTGAAACTGCCTTGCAGAGAAACAGCTGTGAAAGAAGGCTTTATGGTCAATTTATTTGGCAGCAAAGTTCTTTCTCAATGCAAAACTAAAGAAAAAATAAATGTCAGCCAGTTCACATGCCAACCTGGGCACAGTTATGTGATCTGCCTTATTAAAAATGTCTTTTTGGCCCTTCTTGTCAGCAAATGGAGTCAACACTCTTGCTCAAGTTGGAAGGCTCGATTGGAAACAAGTTCCCTGGGGTTTGGCTCCTATCTGTGGAAATGTCAATGGCTTATTTATATATTAAAAAGGCTGAAAATGTCATCCTTTGTGATTTTCAATATCAGGTTAAGTATTTTTAGGGAAGATGTAACTAAAATGTTCTGATCTTCTGCAACTGGCTGATAGGCCATGGCTAGAGCCTAGATGTGTGCCTTCTTGGTGTAAAAAACCAAACCCATTGCTGTCCGATCGATTCTAACTCATGGCAACCGCATGTGTTACACAGTAGAACCGCTCCATGGAATTTTCCTGCCTGTAAGAAGATCACCAGGTCTTCTAATGCACCACTGTTGTTGTTAGATTCAATTTCTAAAACAATAAAATACTACCAAGTATGCCACTGTCCTCATATCTTTCCTTTGTTTGAGCTCATTGTTGCAGTCACTGTGTCTTGTTGAGGATCTTGGTTTTTCACCGACACTCTACTTTACTCAGCATGATGTTCTTCTGGAGGACCTGCGCTCTTCTGATAACGTGTCCAACACACAACACACATGAGACAAAGTATCCCCATCCTCATTGCTGGGGAGCCTTCCGGCTATACCTCACACATGGCCGATTTGTTTGTTCTTCTGGAACTCCCAATATTTTTTACCAACACCAAATTCAAAGGCATCCATTCTTCTCCAGTCACCTTTATTTGTTGTCCAGGTTCTGCAAGCTTATGAGATGATTGACAATACCAGGGAGTTGCAAAGGGGGTTGCAACTGCCAATCTCTAGGTTAGTGGTCAAATGCAAACTGTAGGCACCCAGGAACCTCCTTAGCATACTGCTCATTTGCTCAGCTGCACACCTACCTACCTGTAGTCCTACCAGGTACTGCTGAGCTGTCACCAACACATGGCACTCCTATGTGTGTCAGAACAGAACTGTGCTCCATAGAGTTTTCAATGGTTGACTTTTCTGGTGTTAAGGGCCAAGTCTTTCTTTTGGGGAACCTCTGGGTGGATCCAATCTTTAACCTTAATTTTTTTTCTTTATTCAATTTAAAAAACATTTTATTGAGGGTGCATAGATAATCCACGTATCCATCCATTGTCTCAGCACATTTGTACATATGTTGCCATCATCGTTTTCAAAACATTTCCTTTCTACTTGAGCTCTTGGTATCAGCTCCTTTTCCCCCTCCCTCCCTCGTGAACTCTTGATAATTTACAAATTATTATTATTTTTTCAGGTCTGGCATTGTCCAAATGTCTCCCTCTTGCCTGTTTCCCATCTCCTTGGGAGGGGGTTATAGATAGATCATTGTGATTGGTTTCCCCTTTCTCCCCAACCTCCCTGTTACCCCGCACTGGTATGTTTGTTTTCAATATTGGTTCTGAGGAATTTATCTGTCCTATATCCCCTGGGCTTCCAAAACCTATCTGTACCCATGTACATGCTCTGGTCTAGCCAGATTTGTAAGGTATAACTAGGGTCCTGATTAGGGGGGTGGGGGGGCATGGGCAGGGGAGGAAGCATTAAAGAACCAGAGGAAAGCTGTATGTTTCATCAGGCTATACTGGCCTATCTTTTCCCCACAACCTTTCTGTAAGGGAATGTTCAATTGCTTACAGAATTGCTTTGGGTTTCAATTCCACGCCCAACCCCATTCACATTATGATTTTTGCTCTGATTCTTTGATGCCTGATCCCTGATCCCTTCGACATGTCATGATCACACAGACTGGTGTGCTTTTTCCATGTGGACTTTGTTGCTTCTGAGCTAGACAGCCACTTGTTTATCTTCAATCCTTTAAGACCCCAAGTGATATATCTTTTGATAGCCAGGCACCATCAGCTTTCTTAACCACATTTGCTTATGCACCCCCTTTGTCTTCAGCAATTATATCAGGAACGTGCTCATCTCAGAGTGACTCATTCCAATCTTGAGACTTTTTGTTGGTAAACAAGCACATTGACTATTTATACCACCTGGGAACTCCACACATATATATGAAATACTCAAGTTGTGTCAGACAGTATGCTAGGTACAGGGTTTTAAAAGACAAATGTCCTATTTTCTCCAAATCCTTTCATTTAGATTGTAACACTTAATTTGCCATACTTCATCAGCGAGGCAGATATTTCCAGGACACAAGTTGGTCTTGTTTTTAAACATTCCTAGGTATTGGTTGTTCTTTGACGGTGACTTACTAGGACTTGGCCTCGGCCTTTTGTGCTTAGGGTGCACTTCCAGGGTGAAATGGATCGCAGGTTCCTGCTGAGAAGAGAGTGGCTGTCTGACCTGTTCATTGATGTTGTCCACTTTGATGCCTTCCAGAGAGCATCTCTGGTAACTTTATATTTGTTTTAAAGTCAAATTAAGTCTGTGGAAGTTGGTATCCAACTTGCACCTCTTTTCAATACCTGAAATCTGCAGCAAGATGAGAACACCTTTTAGATTGACCTTGGAGATCCAAAAAAAATCATCTCTCTTCCAATGGAATGAGCATTTATTCTGAAGTTTCTGTCAGTTGTCAGTCCATTCTTCTATAGACATAAAATATACATATACACACATAAAATATATCATTGAATAGGCAAAAATTTACTGTAAAATTCCATTCTATTTTAATTTCATCTTTCCACACACTTTTTTGTGTCCTTGGTGTGTGTTGTGTGTGTGTGTGTGTGTGAAAGGTTTCAGGAGCATTCTCATTAATATATTGGTTATATCTCCTCTTTGGCATGAAATTATCAGTTAACTCATAAAATAGTTTTATCTCTTTGAAAATATTTTCATATATATGAGACTTCATGTCACCTGTCCCCTAGACCTATAGTTTCCAAAGCTTTTGAGAATGAGTATTCACCATTAAAACAATGGGAGCAACCCTTTCCACTAACTTTCTTCTTGTCATCTCTTCTTGCGTCCCTCCCCAATCTGCCCCTCATCTTTCCTCGACTTCTTTTTTTTTTACTTTGAATCATTTTATTGAGGGTTCTAACAGATATAACAATCCATAAATTAATTATATCAAGCAAACATGAACATATATTGCCATTATCATATTCCAAACATCATCTTTCTACTTGAGCCCTTATTATCAGCTCTTCTTTCCCCCTCCCTTCCATCTTGTGAATCTTGATAAATTATATATTATTATCATTATTTAATATGTCACACCATCTGTTGTATCCCTTCACTCATGTTTCTGATGTTCATTTTCCCATCAAGGGGTTGTCCCTCTATTCCTTCTATCCTTTCTTTTTCTTTATTTCTTTACCAATTATATACACAATTGATATATGTATGTTGATAGGAGTCAGGAAGAATGGACTTCATCAATACATACATTAATCACATATATTATTGTGCACTAAATTTGGGAGTTTTTATTTTACAGAAATGTATCCCTGCAAGGAAAGTTATGTTAGCCTGAGTAGACTAGAGAAACAAATATGGACACTCTTACATGTGTATAGGAAGCGCCTTATATACAACAGCAATTGAATATTGAGAAAACATCCCAGTCCAGATCAAGTCCATAAATCCAATATTAGCTCATATGTCCAATACCAATCTGTAAAGTCTTCTTCAGACTCACAAAACACATGCAATGTTGCTTAATGCAGGGGATCACAGGCCAATGGGTGGAACATATTGTGGATCAGCACTAGCAGGGGTCTCCATGAGGCTCTTTCAGTTCCCAGGGGATGGAGTCTCTCAGAGTAGTGGCATGTGTCTTGTCAGTAGAGCGTCTTTCAGGGAATGAACTGAGAAAGAATGTGTTTCCCACCTCCAAGGAGAAAAAAAATATAGGCATGCTCAAAATTCTCAGAAGGCTGTGTCCCTACAGAGGCCTCATTGGCTATGATCCAGTTGACAGACAAGACTCAACCTTCATTCTTAATCCTCTAAAGTCCTGAATTGACACCAGATAATGTCACTACCATGAACGTGAAGGTGAAGTGCTATATTCATCTAAAAGAAAATATATGTGAAGCTTAGGAAAGATTGTCTGAGAAGTCCTTTGAGAATGGAAAGATGTGAGGCGAGACTGCGGAAGGAGGAATTTGTATAAATATAAGACAAGAGCATCTTTGTCTAGAGTCTGTAGACATTGATGGACATTGAAATCTCTGTGTAATTTGGAATAACAAAGAGTGTGAATGTGGTTGCCTGACCCTAACATGTTTAGACTGGGAGCAGTCTGAGTTGAAAGCACCTCAAAGAATGTCCTAAAGAATCATCTAGATTCCTTTTTAAGATAAGCAACCCTGTGACAAAGTTTGAACTATACAGTACTTTCTTCTTACTTGAGTGTTGTTGTGTTTTTTTGTTTTGTTTTGTTTTTCACTTCCTAGGTGTAAGGTATAAATACAGGGGAGATTGGGAATTCCAAAAAGCTTCATTGCCCTTCTGTAGAATCTATACATGAAAGCTGGAAAGGTGTGTGTAAGGATGGTCTACTTTCACCATACTTTCTCAATCTGTATGCTACACAAATAATCTGAGAAATCGGACTCTATAGAGATGCACTCAGCACCATGTTTAGAGGAAAGTTTATTAACAGCCTGCAATATTCAAACAAACAACTTTGCTTGATCAAAGTTGTGGTAGTTACATAATCTGGTGTCAATTGAAGGATTAAGAATGTAAGGGTAGAATCTAGGCTATCAATCAGGAAATATCCAATGAGGTCTCTGTATGGGCATGGCCTTCCCCTAAGGATTCTGGGAATTCTTGGATTTCTTCTTTGGAAGACAGGAGAAATTTTCAGTTCACTTCCTTGGAGACGCTGTACTGACAAGACAAATGACACTACACTGATAGACCCTGTCCCCTGGGAACAGGGCATGTGGTGACCCTTGCCAGGACTGAAATGCTTACAATACTACTGGATCCAAAGACTTTCCACCCACTGGCCTGTGATCATCTTGAATTCAGCATCATTACATATGTTTTGTGAGTCTGAAGAGAACTTTATAGATTGGTATTGGACATATGAGCTAATATTGGACTTATGGACTTGAACTGAACTAGTTTGTGATGCTTTTCTAAAGCTTAACACAATTGTGTGATTTATGCCTTACCATTTTTGTTTTACAGACAAGAAAACTGTGGCTCAGACTAAGTAAGCTATTTGCCACATCCATTGTAGAGCCAGGGTTCTGATGATTTGTGTGTTACAAGGTCGCGTGGTTTCTGACATACACTTTTTTAACTGTACCCCCCGAGCTTTTTCCTCCCTCTCAACCCTTCACTTTGAACATCTTGAAGACAGAAACCAATTCTTATTCATCCTTCTACCCATCAGAGTCTGGAATTATGAAGAATGCATCCATTTGTTCTTACTCAATCATGTAAGAGACATTTACAAAGCACTAATGAAAAGACAAATTGCTGGAGAAGCATGTCACGTTTTGTAAAGTACAGAGATAGCAGAAATGAAAGTGACTCTCAACGAAGTGGGTGGGCACGGCAGCCCCAACAGTGAGTTCAATGATTTCAAATATTATGGAGCGGATAAGAAACCTGGCAACCTTTTGTTCTGTTAGACAGAAGGTCGCTCTGAATTTGGAGCTGACCTGATGGGGTCCGAGCCCATGGGTGATTGGTGCAAATGGTTAACCAAAAATTTAGAGGTTCAATGTCAGTGAAAACCCCATGACAGTTACTTAATGGGTCAGCTTGTGATGGGGTGAAGTCTAGACTGTCAACCAGGTTGCCACTTGATGACCTCCAGATACATTCTGCTTCATTTTCCTGCTGAGGAGACCTCTGGAGCTGCGCTGGAGTCCTGGAAGTGGAACAGCCACATGGAGACCCACACCAGTGTTCCGATGCTTCCACTGTCATTGGATCCACAAGACTTTCCACCCACTCGTCTGTGATCTTCCTGCGTTCAGCATTATTGCATGTGTTCTGTGAGTTGGAAGAGGACTTTATAGATTGGTATCAGCCATATGGGCGGGCTAATATTGGACTTATGGACTTGCTCTGGACTGGGCTGGGATGTTTTTTCAATATACAATTGTTCTGGTATATAAACCTCTTTCTTATACACATGTGAGTGTCTATGTAATGTTTCTCTAGTCAACGCTGACTAACACAAACTATGGTGCACAATTCTACTCTGATACCCTTGGGACTGCCCTGAGTCAGATTCCTTGCAGTCCTGATAGGATTTTTCAGAATTAAATGCCAAGTCCTGGGCTGCATGACAATTAAATTCATGAAGCATGCACAGAGGGAAGATGGGACAAAAGAGGCGGGGTCTAGTCAAGGGAGGAAGCGAAGGGCATCTGCTTGGGACTTATGAGAGAACAGTTCTAAGATCACAGGGTTAGATGGAGGAGGGTGCAGCAGCATGGGCGGGAAGAGCGCTTGAGTGGAACCCACTCCTAGATTGCTTTTACTGTGCTGTGTGTGAAAGCTGCCTCTCTGAGCTTCAGTTTGGGCAGAGTCCCTAACAAAGACTGTTGAACACTTGGTTAACTGAGCAAACTTAGATGAGCTGTCTTTTTCTTTCACCTTTGATCTGCTCCTGATTTGAATGAGAAGGTCTCAGAGCAATCAATAACCCTGGATGCACCTACTGCGTGCGCAGCCCTAATACATGACATATTTGTTGGCTGTTTGATGGGCTTCCGTTGTAGAAAGTAATCTTAACTCAAAGTGAAAATCCTGGGTCTAGTTCTGACTCAGAAAAATTCAGCAATCCCTTCTCCCCGGGGTTTCAATCCATCACAGGATGAAAGCAGGCAATGGATGCTGGTGCCTGTTACAAGGTCCTCGGGTTACTCAGCTGTGCAGCTGAAGGGGAGAACGTCTTACTTGCATTGTTGTCTTCCCAGCTAGCTGTTGAAAAAGCTATAGTTGTGGGGTAATGTCCAGTCAAGTCCAAATCACAACTCTAGCTCACCAAGAGAAGTGGCTTCTTTAGTGTTTTTCCAAGGCTGTAATCTTTACTGGAGCAGATTTGCCAAGTCCCGTCTCCCATGGAGTTCCCTAACTTAAAAAAAAAAAAAGTAGTGGTCATGTGGGTGTGTTAAATACCTACTTCCTGGTAAATGAGCTCAATAGACCAATAAATAAACAAACAGCCCTGCTTTGTAGCGTGTGTTGACTTCACATGAGATTTCCCACCATTGCTGATTTTGAGTTGTGAGTAGTTGTGGCGGTCACGTACTCAATGTCAATTTCATGATTAGGAGTGTAGGGGTGGGGTCAAGCCTGTCACTCTGAAGAGAGCCAATTAGGCCTCTGTGTGGGCACAGCTTTCTCCTGAGAAAGTCTCACAGTATTTCCCAATTGGAGAAGAGAGACTTGAGTCAGTCTCTGGGAGTCCGTCTACCAGGGAAACAAGATGACAGCATGCTGATGTATCCTGAGTTCAAAAACCTGGAGGAGCCTGAGGAGAAGCCACATGGGCTTACCCTGATGGAACCAAACCTCTGGGGCCAGAGAAGCTACAGAGAGACCCCTGCCAGGCCTGAGATGCTTCTAGATTGTCCTGGTGTCATTGCACGTGCTTCATGAGTCAGAAAGAGACTTTATAGATTGGTATCAGACACATAGGCTAATATCAGACTTGTGACTTTGGACTGGACTGGGTTGGGATGCTTTCTCAATGTTTCATTACTCTTGTATATAAACCTTTCCCTTATATCCAGATGCGTGTCTATGAATTTGTTTCTCTAGTCTGCCCGTAACTTAACAATTGGCCTCAGAAGATTCTCAACTATTTAATTGTCATCCTTCCATGGCTACCCTGGCTGGTTCTGGCAGAGTGCAATAGAAGGACAAAGGAGTTAAACATTTAAAGTGCTTGGAACCGTGCCTACTTCCTAGAAAGCACTCAGCCAATATTAGCTATTGCCATTATGGTTAATAATATTATTGTTATTTACTCTGATTTTGCTGACAAAGGAGTCACCAGTATTGTTTGACTTTCCCAGGAATCAGCCCATGGATGTTCTCAGTCTGTTTTATAATCCTGGTTTAAGGGTGAGGATAAGTGGAGTTGGGGAGTGGGGGTAAGGGATGTGGGAGTGCTTATTTAAGGAAAAACAAATAGCACTTGATGATGGTTCCTTTGGTGATGTCCCATTTGATGGTTACTTTTTCTCTTTTGATGAGCACCACTAGGGGTGGTAAGTAGGATTCCTCATGTTTTTGATGAACATCTGAGGCCCGGAAAGATTGTGATTTACCTGAGTCCAAGATTCTGTCAGTGGTAGAAGTAACACTCCAGACTCCTAATACAGTGCTCTCTCCCCTCTTGAGTTGTTGTTTTTATTGTTATTCAATAATGAGCTGGTTCCCACTCATGGAGAAACCTCATGTGATGGAGTATAACAGCCCTCATAAAACTAATCTGTGTGGCTGCCATTCCATTTCCAAGAGCTGCTCATGAAGAAGCCAGAATTGTCCTGACCAGGGGTCGCACTGACCTGAGGATGCACAGGGAGTAAAGAGGAGGGAACAGAGCAGATGATGTCAGCTACTCTTAGCAGAAGCCCACCACACTCACAAAAGGCAGGAACTTGACATGAATAAGTTCATTCAACACTGATACTTTCTGTGAGTTCCTAGGGGGTGGGCTCTTCAGAGAGAAAGATTACTAATTCATGATAAAGATGAAGCGGACCCATCTCTAGCTTTTAATGTGAGCTTGAGTTACTGTGATAATTAAGTTTGACGGTAAAGGAATTAAGCTGTGTGAGAAGAATTATTATCTGAAAAACACAAAGTGTAGTTAAGGGAATGGGTCTGTGTGAATATGTATTAAGGATAAGCTGGGGAGGACTCTTTTGTCAAAATAGAGATCAGTGCCTGCTGAGTCAGCCAGCTTCAGTGTTTTCTAAATTGTATTTCTTCGCCTGAAAGCTTCTTCTTGCTAATAGGCAATGACTCTGTCTGTTGAGGTTGCAAATGAACTTCGTCTTATAGTCTGAGGAGTTCTGGGTGTTGTGAATGGTTAACATGCTCAGCTGCTAACAAAATGGTTGAGGGCTGGAGTCCCCAGGGTGCCCCAGGAGATCTGGAGATGAGCTTCCAGAAAAGCATCCATGGAACACAATGAAGTGGCGCACTCCTCTAACCTACTCAGATACACAGAGGTAACCAAAATCCAGGGAGTGATCGAGGCCATGTCACCTGGAGATACCTAAGGAATGCTGGACTTACAGAGACTGAGGCCAGAACCTTTCTTTAAATCAGCACAGAGTAAAATAATTCTTATTTGTGAATGATATGATCCTCATATGCAGGGGTGGGATTCAAATAATTGAACAACCAGTTTGCTTCCCTAATGCATATTTTATGAATAAAAAGATGATCTATGAAATGGTAGTTTAGGGCTGAACCCCGGTGGCATAGTGGTTGAATGAGGGACTGTGGCCCACGGGCTTGGTGGTTCAAATCCAGCAGCAGCTCTCCAGAAGCAAGGCTGGGTAGCTCTCACAACCATCAGAGGGCAGTGATGCCCCCCCCCCAAAAAAAGAAAAGGTAGCTTGTTATTTCATACAGTTAATACTTAAATAAAAACAACACAGGAAGTATTCAAAACTATGCTGTAAGAAAGAATTTTAAAACATTGGATAGTATCAGATGGGAAAAGAACTATTTAAGATACTGCTTCTTGATGGCTTCTATATTGCTTCTTCATTTGCATATTCATTGGCCACCTTTACTGCTTTTACCTGAGTACCATCAGCTGTGTGATTTCCCCGTCATCTGTTTACTGTAGGAGTGTGAGCCTATACCTTTAGAGGTAAGCCATTGTGTTTGACATGTTAGTAGGAACAGACACCTTCTCGGAACATATTATGGTCACCTTTCTGAACCTTCTTTGTGCTTCTGCTGAAATTACAGCATTTGTCCTGACCATATGTGTCACTCTTTGAACACTTTCAGGAATTGTATAACTCACCCGATAGTTCGTGGGTGTTTGGGGCATATCACAAGCGGAAGTTAATGATGGGGTGTCATCCTCTGGTCAATTGACATATTTCCTCTTTATGTTATATATTGTTTACTGAAGTAATGCCAGGGAATAAAAAATTAAGTATTTCATTAGAAATATAATGAGTTTTAGGAAATGAATAAATAAATATTACAAGTATAGTTCCACCTAAATTTTTTTTATATTTCCATCTTAGATAGTTTGGAAATGTTATCAGGAGAGACCAGTCCCTGGAGAAGGACTTCATGTTTGATAAAGTAAAGAGGCACCCAAAAGGAGGAAGGCCATGAAGGAGAAAGATGGACACAGTGGCTGCAACCAAGGGCGCAAACAAAGGGACATTTTAGTTGTGAGGATGACATACAGGGACAGTTCTATCCTGCCCTACATGGTCGCTACGAGTTGGCATTGGCTCAATGGCAGTGATTTTGGTTTGGTTTTATCTACCCAAAAGATTGAACGCAGAGGTTCAAAGAGACTTGCAAATCAAAGTTAACTACAGCACTAGGAACCAAAATGCCCACCAATAGATGAATGGAAAAACAAAATGTGGGATGCAATAAAGTACAACTCAGCCAGTAGACTAAAAGAAGTCTTGATACATGCTATACTTTAGAAACCAGAATGATATCGATGTGAATGGGGTGGGGGAGTGGAGACCCAAAGCCCATCTGTAGACAATTGGACATCCCCTCACAGAAGCGTCACAGGAAAAGACAAGCCAGTCGGGTTGCAGTATATCTATCACCAAGGTAACATATAGCTTTCCTCTACTTCCTTAATGCTTCTTCTCTCCCAGCCCCACCCTCATTATCCTGACCCCAGTTTTACCTTACAAATCTGGCTAGGCCAGAGCATGTACATGGGGACAGATAAGAGCTCTAAACACAGGGAATGCAGGACAGATCTGGGGAAAAAGAAGGAACCGATCACAGTGATTGACATATAATTCCCTCCCTGGGGGATGGAAAACAAAAAAGTAGATGAAGGGAGACAGTGGTCGATGTAATACATGGAAAATATATATAAAGTATAAGGCTTCCTGGAGTCTTAAAGACTTGAAGATAATCGAGTCGCCATTCAGCGCAGAAACAGCAAAGCCCACATGGAAGAAGCACACCAGCATGCAGATATCGAGCACCAAAGAACAAGAATCACATCATTACAAAGGAGGGGGAGAGCAGGGTGGGGGCGTACGGTCCACTGGTGAGTAATTTACAGGGGAGTCACAGGCAGGAGACAGACCAGTCAAGGGGCAGTCAGGCAGTGATGATGCATACAAGTTTCCTCTAGTTCCTGAAATCTTCCTCCCCCACCAATCATCATGGTCCCAACTTTACCTTACAAATCCAGATGGACTGGACAAGGTGCACTAGTATAGAGGGGAGCTGGAGATATGGGGAAACCAAGATGGATGAGCCCCTTCGAGCCAATGGCTAGATTGGAAATACTGGAAGGATAGAGAGAAGATGGGGTAGAGAGACAGAACCAACTGCAAGGATATATACATAAGTTCCTATTTGAAGGACAGACATCAAAGGAGTGGGTTGGGGGAGAGGTCGGGCAGTGTAAGATATGACAGAACAATAACAATGTATAAAGTATTGCGGGTTGGTGGAGAGGAGAGAGCAGGGGAAGAGGGGAAGGGATGGAAAAGCTGATACTAGGGGCTCAAGGCAAAAGGCAGATGATTGGAGAACGATAATAGGAGTAGACATGTGAGGGTACTTAACACAGTTTGTTTATTTATATATTGTGAAAAATGATGTATGAACCCCCAATAAAATGATTTAAAAAAACAAAACAAGAAGTAGTAAAGAGAGGCTGATGGGGGGTGGGGGTGGCAAGGCACTAATCCATCCAGGGGGAAAGTACTGGTTTTGTCTCCACACAATTGGGACTGGACACATAGACTCTACCATGATACATCAAACCTTGAAGACAACAAGGGCACGTGAAAGAATGCATGAAAAGAGAGAGCTATAGGGCTGACCCAACCAGAGACAAACTGGCCCCACCCTAGAACTAGGTGTGAAAGAGAACACCACTAAACCTACAGGTTGGGGAGAGGGGCCAGTGTGCCATGTCCACACCGAAGCAGATGAGGAAGGAAGAAGAGAGAGAGGCAGACTGGACCCCACGCTGGCACACCAGGCCCAGAGGATGACATCCCCGCGGGGAGTTCATGGGACACAGAGGGGACTGGTTGGCTCACACAGCTCACGTCACAATGTCCCCTTACTGGAGCGAACTGGATGCATGGAACTTTTGCTGTCGACTCTTGCCAACAACAGCAGCAAAAATCATAGTTTCTCTTCAACCTCAGCATACCTTGTTCAATGCGAGACAATCATTAAATACTCAGGAATGGATGAAAAATTATAAGGCTTCATAAGGGGGGGGGGAATGAACTGATACCAAAGGCTCAAGTAGAAAGAAAATGTTTTGAAAGTGATGATGATGATGACAAAATGTACCAATGTGCTTAACACAGGTTGCATGGATGGAGTTGTACAAGTCCCCAGTAAAATGATTCTTTTTAAAAAAGCCAGAAGACATTGTGTTGGGTGAAATCAGCCAATCACAAAGGATGTGTATAGAATAATGTATAGGATCACACTTATGTAAACAGATGAGACAAAGCAAATATATACCGATCAAAGTGTATTAATGGTTATCACGTGTATGAGGAAGGAAGAAAAATGGAGATTAATGGTGACACAAATATTGTGTCGATTACAGGTAGGGTTGCAAAGCTGATTATTGCCCTTGCTGTGAATAAATGATACATCAATAATACCTTAATTGGCAGAATGTGTGTCATAGATAAGTTCATAACAGTGATGGGGGGGGGGGGCAGGACCTATTGAGGATACTTATGCAGAACCCAAAGCTTCATGAGGGTTAGTTTCTTGGTGTGAAGGTTTAGGCTTACAGTTCCTTGGGGCACCTCAGTTCACTGGCCTAATAATATGTTTGGTGTTTCTGTTGTACCTGCTCATTCCCTGGACTCTTAAAAGTTTGCAAGTGGCCTTCTAAGAACAACAGTTGATGGCTATTCACCTGGGGCAATAGAGAAAGGAGGAGGCAGTGGGGAGTGGGTAGCTGTTTTCCTGCAAGCACAGCTGCTTCCTGTGCCCTGAGACCAGAAGAAATAGGCAGTTCCTAGCCAACGTGACCAACGTGATTAAAGATTTCTGGTCAAATAAGAGGGGAAATACAGAACCGAGATCTCTGTATTTTCTTTTTTAAATCATATTATCAGGGGGCTCATACAACTCTTATCACAATTCATCTATTGTGTCAAGCACATTTGTATATCTGTTGTCACCATCATTTTCAAAACATTTTCTTTCTACTTGAGCCCTTGGTATCAGATTCTCATTCCCCCCCTCTCTCTCACAAGCCCTGATAATGTATAAATTATCATTTTTTCATCACGTCTTGCACTGTCCCATGTCTCCCTTCACCCACTTTTCTGTTGTCCATCCCCAAGAGGGTGGGTTATATGTATATCCTTGTAATTGGTTCCCCCTTTCTTCCCCACCTTCCCCTTCCCCTCCTGGTATCCCTACTCTCATCAATGGTCCTGAGGGGTTTATCTGTCCTGGATTCCCCGTGTTTCCAGTTTTTATCTGTACCGGTGTACATCCACTGGTCTAATAAGGTAGAATTGGAATCATGATAGTGGGAGAGAGGGACATTAGAGAACTAGAGGAAAGTCATTTGTTTCATCATTATTACACCACACCCTGACTGGCTCATCTCCTCCCCATGACCCCAGAACAGTTTTGAATTCTCATGGGTACCAGACTTCCTGAGGTCACGGAAGGTGAATAAATCCCTAACACAAAAGCCTTGAAATAAACTTTAATTCGAGCTATCCCCTGATGGCATCTTAAAATGGAATAAAAGTTGAACTTGTAAGAAAAGATGTGCCATGAGCTTGGGGCTATTTTAAGAGCCGTCTACATGGGATCATAATGACGACAACTGGAAAAATTAGACAGGAGTCATAGGCTAATGAAGAAGAAAAAGCTTAGCCCAGGGGAATGAGAAGGGCTCCACCCTGAGTGGTCCATGAGGAGGCTGTTGAATGAGTGCATGATATGTCGTGCATAGTCTCAGAAGCAACAACAAAATAAGCGACTGTAGAAACAAGCAAAAATCACTCCCAGGTACCATTGGAAAAGAAAACCAGCAAACGTTGCTCTTCAACATGGTCCTTTAAAAACCCAGAGTTCTGTTCTGACACCCATGGGGTCCCCAGGGCTGGGTTTTCGGCATCACCCAGCGGACGTCCTTGGACCCCTCCTCGGAGCAACAGGAGCTTCTCTTTCTTGCTTTGGCGCCAGGACCCGGACATGGTACGGGAGGGATTTGGTGTCAGGCCGCCTTCCACAGGCAGTGGCTGCCTGCCAGACCCCAGTGCCCACAAGAAACATGATGCCAGCAGCCAGGGGACAAATGGGCCACGGGTCTCACTGATCTGTGCTGGAAGGCTCCGCCGGGGACGGGGACAGAGCCCTGCTCCCCGAGAGCAGATTCCTTTCTTGGGACGCTCAGAAGGAATCCCCGCTCTTTCTGCAGAAGGCGAGCTTGTTGTACTGTTCCCTCTTCATGCAAGGGCTGCTCACTTTAGTGAGCCATCCTCCGAGGGAGGGCCAGCGCGGACACTCTGCCAGCCTCAGTAGTAAATGTACACCTGGCTGCAGGTCCTTGCTCAAGAGAGAGAACTTTTAGCGGATAGCCGCACCTGAACCCTGTTTTTGTCAAGCTTCACATGGCTCCCGGAAGAATTCAAACTGAATGAGTGGCAAAGTTCTCTGCCGCCATTAGTGTTGGAGGTGGGAGTTGTGGTCAGCGTCAGAAACGAATGTGCTCACCACACGGGGGGCTTATGCCTCAGCTCTACGGACGCTGCATCAGCTGCAGCCTCTGACTCATGGCAGCGGCAGGTAGCACGGGTGAGCTGTTCAAGGTTTTCAAGGGCTGGTCTTTCTGAAGTAGATCATCATCCAAGACACCGTCCAGAAAACCAAACTCACTGCCATTGAGTCAATGTCGACTCAAACCACCCTATGTAGCCACCCTCTAGGACAGGGTAGAACTACCCCTGTGGGTTTTCAAGACTGCAACTCTTACAGGAGTAGAAATCCCTTTCTCCTAAGGAGCAGCTGGTGGTTTCGAACTGTGGACATTATGGCTAGCAGCATAGCCACAGGGCTGGACACAAACCTTCGACATGAAGGTTAGCAGTCTAGTAGATTAACCCCTTACACTACCCAAAGCTGGTAATAAAGACAAACTCTGAACTCACCAAGGTCACATGCAGAGGGTTTCAGTCAGGATTCTTGGTTATAGGCTTAACAAAAAGGGATGGGGTTGGGGTGGGATGCAAGTTAAAAAGGAGTGTTGTGAAGGGGCATGGCTTATTGTATGACGAGCTGGGATGGTTGGAAAACAAAGGGAAACAAAAGGTCACTGTGCAGCCAGAAGCATGACCACAGAATTGGCTGCCACCACCACCTCCACCACCACCAAGGGGAGCAAGCAGGAGCGGCACCTCCTGGCTCCGCTGCCCTGCTGTGAAGTCTGAAATGGGCAAGGCTGACTGGCCCACACTGTGACCTCAAAGGAGACTGGCAAATTAAAGACTGGTCAAGAAGAAGGAGTGGAAGGAAAACAAGAAGAAGAAGAGGAGGAGGAGGAGGAATCTGAAACAATCACTGCAGCTTGAAGAGATCTTGAGTGGGTCACTCGGTCTGCCACACCAAACTCAGCCTCTTGCTGGGGAGTCGGCTTTGGCTCAGGACAATCCCTGTGCCACAAAGTAGAACTGCTTCATCGCAGGGTTTGCTCAGCTCTCGGCCAATGGGAAGCCTCTGCTCTTATGAGCAGATTCTAGCCTTTGATTTTTTCTCATGAAAATTATCTGCTGTGCTTAAACTCTAAGGATGAGGGAGTAATTTTGTGTGAAAGTCAGTCAGCTGCAGTGTGAACCATGGAATCACTCCTCTCCTCCTCCTCTTCCTCCTCTTCCATTCCCCTGCCATTTTTCCTTGTCACCGTGACCTAAATACTATCATCTGAGAGGAACCTGAGGAGTCATGGTGGCATAGTGGATTATGAGATGGGCTGCTAACTACAAGGTGAACAGTTCAAAACCATCCTCTGTCTGTGAGAAAAAGACGAGTCTTTCTGCTCCTATAAAAAGTTACAGTTCCAGAAAACCACAGAGACAGTTCTACCTTGTTCTATATCGTGGCTATGAGTTGGGATTGCCTGGGTGCAGTGGGCTCAAGTGAGTTTGACTGGAACCTCGGTCTCCAGAACCCCAGCATGATGCAGGTGGAAAAGGTTAGCAGAGTTCCATAATAATCTTCCTTTCCCCTTGTGGTAGTTATGTAATCTGTTGTCAATTTGAGGATTAAGGGTGAAGGCGTGGAGTCAAGACTATCAATCAGGTGATAGCCAGTGACACCCCTCTGTGGCCTTCTCCTGAGGATTCTGAGAACTCCTGTATTTCCTCCTTGGAGGTGGGAGACACTCTTTCTCTCTGCTGACTCTCTGTGAGACATCCCTGTGGAGAAGACACATGGTGCTACGCTACGCTGATGGAGCCTGTGTCCAGGGAGCGGGAGGAACCATGTGAAGACCCCTGCCAGTGCAGGGATGCTGACAATGCCACTGAATCCACAAGACTTCCCTCCCACTAGTCTATGATCTTCCTCCATTCAATGCCATTGCATGTGTTTCATGAGTTTGAAGAGGACTTTATAAATTGCTATCGGACATATCAGCTAATATCAGACCTATGGGAATTGATCTGGATTGGATTGGATGTTTTCTCAATATTCAACTGCTCTTGTATAGAGAACTCTTTCATATACACATATGTGTGTGTGTAGATTAGTTTCTCTAGTCTACCTAGAGTAACACACCCCTTAATCCTAGCTTTCTCCATCTCAGCTCTACTCATATTCTGGACCATATCAGTCTTTGTTAGGAGAGGTGGGCTTGGTCATCATAGCAGCATTTCTGTCTTCTGCCCACTAGAGCCAAAAACACTCTCAAACTACAACTACTAGAAGTGTCTCAAACACTGCCAGGTATCTCCCTCGCTGGGGTGGTGGTGGTGTCACCTCCAACTTTTCGAGGTGGCACTGCCTCCCATAATGTCTCTTAAGGCTCTGCTTCCAGAGCTTCAACCCTCTTGGTGGCCTTGCACTTCAGACCCGACTTTCCCTCCAAAGAGCCCAGAAGCTTCCCAGGAGTGCACAGATCTCTAGGACCTCCTTGTTACTCAGGCTGACAAGGCAGGGAGAGACCAGGGCCAGGCTTACCTAGCTCTCCCTCAGGACAACCCCTCAGCCCTCATCCTTGCTCTCTTTGCCTGAGTTTTTTTTGGACTCAGATGCTCACTCGCTAATTTCACACTGTGCTGGGTGACTCTGTGCCCCAGCCCTTTCACAGTGTGGAACCACAACACGGGAGGCAGCCCAGAGAGGATCCCCCCAGAGAGCTGCTAGGAGGACCATGCTTGTCTCATCTCCCTTAGTGGGGACTCTCACTTTTTATAGACACCAAGACCCGGGTCACTGACCAAAGTGTCCTTTCCTGTCAGCTGTGAGGAAACTTGGATTCAAATTTGTGGTTCACTCATAGCATAACTATTTTTATTTATGGTTCTGGTTTACCCTCACTCCTGCCCTCA
Organism: Nesogale talazaci; assembly: GCA_004026705.1. Lineage (NCBI taxonomy): Eukaryota > Metazoa > Chordata > Mammalia > Afrosoricida > Tenrecidae > Nesogale > Nesogale talazaci. The sequence goes on along the minus strand of PVJH01002481.1, from coordinate 66,442 downwards.
ATTTTTGTTCTTATCCTTATTTTCTCCTTCTATTCCTTCTTTCACATTATGGCATTTGATTATATTTTATTCATGAACAATATTCATGAATAAAAAGATAGATGTAGATCAAGTACATCATTCTCCTTCATAAGAGAACTATGTATTTTCATATCCTCTCCTATCCTCAACTCATGAAAGTCCCTGAAGGCTGGCGATGGGTCCAATTCATTTCTCCATTCTCCATCCCACTTAGATGCCCATTCTGTATGGGCATTCACTAAATAGTGGCTCGTCTGTGGGTGATTGCTTCCCTTAGGTGCCCAAAGCAGACCCCCATCTTTCTTTCCCGGGGTCTCTCCCTGCTTCCCTTCCCTCCTCTGTGCCTCACTCCCCTACACTGCTGCCCTAGTAAATTCCCTGAGCAGGGAGCCTGAGGGCACCCACATTTGTTTACTCACAGTTCCAGAGGCCCCAGGATGGAATCAAGGTCTTGGTCTAGTGGTGTCTTCCAGGTTGATTTCCCCAGCCCACCTTAGCTCCTCAGTGATCCTTCAGTGGCATCCAGGGTTCCTGGTTTGTGCATTCGGCTGTGTCCCCCTGCTCTCTTTATAGCTCAGCAGTGATTCACTTTAGGACAGACCCTGCACTGATATGGCCCCATGAACACAACAAGAAAGCCCTCCTATAAACCAGGGCGGCATATATTTTTGAGAGACGATGGTTTAATCTCTAAGACTCTCCTCCACTTCCTCTTTCCTTATCATCCTCTCCTCACCCTCTCCCTCACTCTTTAAATAAAGGCCATAAAGGAGAAAGCAAGCACACTTTGGAAAGAACTCTCTCATTAATCCCTTCCACATAGCAACATCTTAGGAGGTTACACTTAAAAGCCCTTCTAATATAGAAGGGGGCGATCACAATAATTGATGTTTACCCCCCCCCCAGGGGGACAGACAATAGAAAAGTGGGTGAAGGGAAATAGCAATTGGTGTAAGACATGATAAAAAAGAATAATTTATAAATTATCAAAGATTAATGGGAGAGGGAGGAAAACAATCATAAGAAGCTGATGCCCAGGGCTCACATAGAAAGAAAATATTTTGAAAAAAATATGGCAACTTATGCATAGATGTGTTTGACCTAAAGGATAAATGTATGGATTGTGATGAGAGCAGTAAAAGCCCCCAGTGAGATAAAATTAATAATACTTGTTAAAAAGTCTGTAGGACCACCCGTTTTCCAGGAACTTGATGAAGCCTCTTCATCACTGTCTAGGAAGAAGTGTCTAGAGAGAACAGCGTTAGGAGAGGACGTGCTTGCAGGCCGCGATCCCACGATCTCCAGCCAGACTGCAAGGCGCCCTGGGCGACACCGGGCTTGTCGGGGAGGTCATGTTCCAGTTCAGGCCACTCGCTATCGTCCCTCTGCATGATAACCACCCCGTCTTTTCATCTGGGTCCCAAATTCCATGCTCTTTGCTTTCTCCTGCTGGGCCAAGTGACATGGAGACAGTGAAACACTGCGATATTTGTCCAATGAGCTTCTTCCCGTCTGAACCTCCCCAGCTTCCAGGCATGCCCTAGACAGAGCAGCCATTATTGTCATTATCACTCTTCTGGTTGAGAAAGCTCAGACTGAAATGCACTTGGACCAGCAGGGTCACGAGCAGAAGTGCCTGGCCACCCGAAGGAGAATGAGGAGGCGGCCGGAAAGGTCTTGGTGAAACCACAGACCGGACACAGAGGCACCAAATGAGATCCTCTTTAAAGACTCTGGTCCGGCATCCCTTTGTTTATGAATTCATCGACAACACGCCTTTATCGAGCACTCTGCACTAGGTGTGGAACAGGATATAATGATAAATGCCAGCCTGATGGACTAGCCGGGAACTCAGACACACAGGCAAAAATCATGGTGACACAAATGATCACCATCCCTCTCCTAACAACAGGTCTCTGTCCCCGAAGAAACTTCGGTGTGAACAGCACCTGCAGTTCTATTGCAACACCTGTCAGATGGTGTTGTAAAACGTTTCCTTTCTGTCGCCCCACAGACCGAGTCTCCTCCAGGGAAAGGGTGGTTTTGCTTTTTGCAGGCATAGCACTTAGTGCCTAGCCTCTGCTCGGCCAGCAGTCCTTCAAGGGGCTGAGGAGAGAGGGGGACAGCTAGCTCTGCGGGCACAAGGAAGGCGTCTCTGAGGAGGACATTCTTGCAAACTCCAGGGTTTTTCCCTTCCTCAAATTGAAGGTTGAGCACAAATTACTGGTAGAGAAGGGGAAGGGGAAGTCACCCTAGTCCAGGGGAACCCTTGAAGTCTAGCTAACTCTTGGTAAGACTTCCCTGAACTCCAGACATGTGAAGGCCAGTGTGATGTGCCGGCTTCCAAGAGCATCCCAACTTCTCAAAGGGGTTCCATGACAGTGCTGGTGTCTCTAGCCCTCGTTGAAGGCAGAGGGTACCGAGGACCCACCGCCACTGAGTACCTTGCTTAAGGCACTCGGCTCCCAGGCGGCAGAGAGCAGACTGGACAGCAGCTGGGTGACTATGAGCATACTGCCCCCATCCCACCCCCACCACCACTGTCACCAACGACACTGTCGCCTTACCTGAGTGAACCATCCCAAAGGGGAATGTGATGATGTCTTCTCTCAGCTGCCTCCGGAGAAGTCTTGAAAAGTGTCAGCTCTGCTGGGGGTCTGTGGCCAAGAGTGCTCAGCCTTGTAGGAGGTGCTCAGCCTGCAGAGGTGCGGCAGCCGGGCCTGAAACTTCCATCTGCGTGTGGTCCTCCAGCTTCACTACACAGGTGGAAGGTGGCCCCTCTGCTCCCCAATGCTTCTTGAGTCAGCAGTTGAGGGAAATGGACATTGCTCAGAGACAGAGCCCCCATCTTCGTCCAGAGAGGCCCACCTTCCTCTCTAAGCATCTGCTCTCAACAGGAAAAGGTACTTTCAAAACATGCCAGCCATGCCATCCTCCTGCTGGACCCTGCCTGGCTTTCTAGCATTCCCAGAGCTTCACAGGGAAAAGGGGGGAAGCCCTAAAGCTGCAGCAGAAGAGCATCTTCCCTGGCTCCTGGCCCAGCCCAGGCTTCGTACTGGGGCCCGTGGGCTCTGCAACCCAGCCTTCTTCATGCAGAGCCTCACCCTTTACTAAGCCTCTCACTGTGCCTCCAGAAAATGGAGCATTGTGCATGACCTAATTATCCTGTGGTCATCAAGACAATTCCAACTCATGTTGACTCTTTTGTGACCACTCATCAAGTATTTGTTCCCCTGGGCCACCTGCGTACTATCCAATTCAGAGGTGATCTTGCAGTGTATGCAGCTATGCAATCCTCTCTGAGCCTGGAGCTGAGCTGCGTCCTGAAAAGGTAAGAGATACCAAGAATCCCAACGGATAGAGCCATGGACATGAACAAGAGACCAAGAGTTACGTATTCTCCATGGGGCTGCCCCGGTTTCTGCTAACCCACAAAGTGGACAGTCCCAAACTGCCACTACGAAGTTTTCTGCCCCTGTAACGATCCATAACAAATTATGGACAGCCTTGAGAAGAATGAGAATTCCAGAACACTTCATTACACTCCTGCAGAACTTATTTGTGGACTCAGAGGCAGCTGAGTGAACACAGAACATGAAAATTGCATGGCTTAAAATCAGGAAAGTGGCGTGTCGGCGTTGTAACCTTGTACCGTACTTATTCAATCTGAATGCTGAGCATCATCAGAGAAGTGGGTTAGATGAAGAAGAATGCAGTGTCAGGATTGGAGGAAGACTTATTAATAATCAGCCAAATACAGATGATGCACCCTTGCTTCCTGGAAGCGAGGACTTAAAGCAGGTGCTGATGATGATCAAGGATTTTAGCCTTCAGTGTGACTTACAGTGCCATGTAAAGAAAGCCTAAATCCTCCCAACTGGACCGAAAGGTAACATCATGATAAAGGGAGAAGAGTGAAGTTGTCAAAGATCTCCTCTTGCTTGGAGCCACAAGCAATGCTTACAGAAGGAGCAGTCGATCTGCTGCACAAGGCTTCAAAGTGCTGAAAGGCAAGCATGTTACTTTGAGGATGGAGGTGTATCTGTCTAGAGTTCTACCCGCCCCCCCTGCCGTTTTCTCATTTGCAGGTGAAAGTTGGACATTGAATAAGGAAGACTGAAAAAAAATCAACGCATTTGAATTATGAAGCTGGGAAGAATATTGAAAGTGTCATGAACTGCCAAAAGGACATACAAATCCATCGTGAAGAAGTATAACCAGATACTCCTTAGAGGCAAGGATGGAGAGACTTCATTTCATGTACTTTCGACTTGCTGTTGGAAGAAACCAACCCCTGGAGAAGGACATCATGTTTGGTAAAGTAGCCGGGGAACTAAAAAGGGGAAGACTGACACGGTGGCTGCTTCAATGAGCTCAAACAGTAAAAGCAATTGCGAGGCTGGCCTAGGGCCGGCCTGCATGTCCTTCTGTTGTACAAAGGGTCCGTGTGAGTCAGAACTGGCTAGATAGCCACGAGTAAGGGGAGTGTGTAATGTGATCGTAGTCACTGGAACTTAGTGAGTACCTGTCTTCTGCCAAGATCTTTATAGAGAACTGTTCTAATTCTAACAATGACCTTAAACAGGAGATGATTGTCCCATCTTGCAGATTAGCAGAGTTTCCAAGAAGTTAAACAGATTTGCTAAGGCCACTCGACTGGGCGGTGCCATAGCGAGTGCTCAAATCCAGAACGTCTGACTCCACTGTGCATGTACTCAATACTTGCCATCATCTCCTCCAGTGTGAATGTCTTCTTCAGTATCTGCTGAAAGTCACAGGAAGAAACATGCTCATTTTCTTCAGGACACAATTTTGTTTAATGATATGTAAGTATTGGTATTATATGCAAATCAATATCGGTATCTGAGAGGAGAGAGACAAGATGGCCATAACTATTTAGTGAAAACAAAACTGGTAAGGGCATTTAGGATCTACAAAAGATTTTAGGTACAAAAGATTTCCCTTCCCCTCTCCCAGGAGAGATGCTTGGGTGTGGAAAATGTGATGAGCTCAGAGTTCCACCTGAGGACAAACTGACCCAGCGATGGCAAACAGGGTGTCTGGGGTCCTCTTTTCTGGGACCCCAGGGGTGCTGCCAGGTAAGCATTGGACTGCTGACTGCCAGATCAGTGGTTCAAACCCACCAACCACTCCTTGGGCTAAAAATGAGGGTGTTTTCTCCTGTGCAGATTTACAACTTCAGACCTCCACGTAGGGTCACTAGGAGTCAGAGTTGGCTCCGTGGCAATGTGTTTTAGTTCCCAAGGGTTGCCTCTGTGGTGGTTAGAGTTGATGTCAACTTGAACCTGTGTGATAGTATGGTGGAGTCCAACTTGTCAATCATGTGGTAGCTTGGTGCTGCCTCCTTGGGATGTGGCCTTTCTCTAAGGCCCTTCACTCTGTGTCTGCCTTCAACCCTCAGTGCTGTGACCGCCCTGTTATGTTTCCACTGGCCTTGGATCCACACAACTCGACAGCCACCGGCCTGTGCGCTCCCTCCTTCCCACTTCACCTCTCTGCACCACTGGCCTGCAGCTCCGTGAGTCTGAAAGAGGGTTCTGGCTAGGGAGAAGGCTCCCAGGGCCTGGAGTGGACAGAGCTGGGATGCTTTTCGGACATAGGATTGCTTCTTGGTATCAAGCTCTTTCTTACACATAGATGAATGCCACTGGGTTTGTTCGTCTGCATAGCCCGCCCTCATACCACCTTCTAATTGATAAACCAGACTTGTTTCCTGTATATGGGCAAGCTGCGGACAATGAAATGGATTGTGGAGCCCCACAAATCTCTTACCTTGCTTCTGAGTAGCCGTTATTTAAAATTTCTATCCTCCCAACCCTTCAGCGGAAAGCATGTAGAGAAGAGTTCAATCATGTGGTCAGAAACCCGAGCTGCCTTTTTCGGGCCCAATTCTTTGTGGTCAGTGGATTAGTTCACTCATTCCCTCTTTCAATGTCAGCAGTGCTAACCTTGGCTACACCCTGAGGCCCCTGTGTATGTGTGTTAACAAGTACTGGTACTGGATCCCATCCGTAGTGACTCCAAGGCGATGTTGGGGATATAGTCATGCTGCTGGCTAAGATTAAAAGCCACCCATGTAGCCTCAAAGTACAGCCGAAATGGGAGCCAGTGCATCTGGTCCAAGAGGGTGACCAGGATGCCTGGTACTTTGAAGAAGCAAATTGAAATCAAATTGAACTTCAGAACCATCACCATCTCTTCCCTGCTGATTAAGAAAATTCATAGAAAAAAAATCTTCGTGGAAAGCCTGGGGTCAAAGGGGTCACTTTTGATAAATGGACTTAAAAGGAAAGGGCTATGGCTTGCTCAAAGTCATACTTAGAGGTGATTTTTTTTTCTTTACCATCTGCAATGAATTAGATTCTAGCAGCAAAGGTTGATTGAGAGCAGGATCTGGGGAAGAGCAATTTAAATGGAAAACCAGAAGGCCTCTTGCTGGCTTCCCTGTTGAGCAGCTTCTATGTAATTCACAGATAGTTCTGAAATAGTCTTGCTTCATCATGCTTCAATCTCTCCACTGCCACTGCCCTAACCCAGACTTGGCATATCCTGATGTACAACCAAAGCCTCCTGAGTCCCCTTCTAACCACTTTTTGTACCATACCTAGAGAGAGATTTCTAGAACACATATTTGTTCATCCAAGTCTCCTGCTTAGCAATCCTTTGGTTTCTGATGTTACATTGAAATATAGCTCATAGGTCGTTCATGGTCTAGCACCCTCTCTGACTTCACCTCTCATATTTTCTCTGCAATCCCCCAGGCTCTGTGCACTCCATGCCCCAACTGCACAAAATGACTCATTATTTCTCAAACAACACTGTGCCCACTCATGCCCCTGGGTCATTATTCACAAGGTTCTTTCTATTTGGAACATTCTCTTCATACCTTTTTCCTCTTGGCTAAGTTCCACTGTTGTTGGGTTTTGTTGTTGTTGTTGTTGTTCAAGAAGCTCCCTTTAAACCCTAGGCCCAAGTAAAGCGTACCTCAGGCAGGGCCCTCTGTTGCTTCTTTTATCACACTGTGTTATGATCCTCTGTTTACTTGCCTGCACTAGACTCTGATCAGATTCATACCAACTCACCCCTAACCCATATCCAGGACACAATTTAGGTCTTCATTGTAGTCTGCAAGAAAATAATTCTCCAAAATATATCCATTTCTGCTTCGTTGTCCTTTAACAAAATGGGCAGCTGGAGTAATTGTTTTATACGGACACCAAGGGAAAAAATTGTCTTATGTAGCATGTGTGAATCAAAGTATGGAGTCCAGGCTGAATCACCAGTGCTGTTGGAAATGGGCGAAGACTATGCTATGGCCAAATAAGCTCAGACAAATGTCTTTCCATTTTCCCTGCTCTACCCCATTAAATACTCCTTGAGTGGGTCCCTTCTGTCTCCCCAGAACTGTTGTCTCCCTAACATACTCTGTGTCTTTTATACTATCACAATCAGTAGAAGGTAGAGTCATATTTCATCATCTCTGCATGACTGATTGGCTAGGGGAAGTTACTCAGGAAATGTGTCTACGTCTGGAGTGTGATGGCCTAAAGCAGGAACCTGAAAACTCCCACCCATGCCCAGGGAGCCTCCGTCTCTCCAGAAAGCTAGCGAGCCCCCAAGTCTAGTCCTGAATTTCCAGGGCTAAGCTCCATGGATGTGCATTCGATGGAAATCTGAGCTAAACCTGAGCTGAAACCTCACAATCACTCTGCAGTATGGTGATATACATAAGTATGGTGATATACAATTATACTGTGATATTCATTGCATTATGATCTTCATTTATCAAAGGAAGAGACTAGTGTTTGAAGAAGCTACGAAAAACTAAAATCCAAAAGTCCCTCTCTGGTGAAGAAACCTTATACTCTTTCTGGAGAAAGGTGAACTATTATGAATGGATGGATAAGAATGAAATATCTACCAAAGCCAATCAATAAATCAACAGGGAAATGAGTAGACCTTTGTTGAAAGTCACTGTAACCTACTCATTTATTCATTCATCTGATCAACCCCCAATTTCACAACTATGACTATGTCTAGGACTGTGGTAGGGGCTGAGTTCAGCGACAAAAACTCAGACACAGTTCTTGCACTCATTGACTTACCCTAAGCAGGAAACAAATATTCAGAAAATGATTGCAAAGATCACTAGGGCAATGAAAAACAGAGAGTGCACCCAGACAAGATGGTGCTCATTCACTCACTCACTCGCCCACTCACTTTTCCACTCTCCCCAGTTTCTAGCACAGAAGCTGCACTTTTAGTTCACTTTCTTCTCCTCCTCACTGCCATCGGGTCGATTCCAACTCATAACAATGCTTTAGGACAGGGAAGAACTGTCCTTTGGGGGTTTCTGAGACCATAACTCTTTACAAGAATAGAAAGCCTCTCTTTCTGCCTTGGAATGACTGGCAGTTTCAAACTGTTGACCTTGTGATTAGCAGCCCAGTGTGTAACCACGACAGTACCAGGACTCAATGCTATTCATTTATTATAGCACCAATAAATGTTCATTGAATAAGCTGGCTCTTGCTGCCATCATTGGGTGTTGCTGTCAAGTTCATCCCAAGTCCTGGAGATCCCACGTTTGCTGCATAGACTGCTCAGGAAAGGTTTCAAGATGGTAACCTTTCAGAAGCACACCTCCCGGACGTCTCCCTGCGTGCATCTGAGTGAGGTTGGACTACTGAACTTTCCACTAGTAGCCCATTGCTTCACTGTATACACTCCCCAGGGCTTATGGGGTGCTCACGACACACTAGATGGCTTCATGGAAGATGGAATTAGAAAGTTCTGAGGTGTTTCCACAAGCATTTTGACACCCCCTTGTACAGACAATTAATGAAGGAGGAGCTATCCTACAGGGTTAACTGAGGGTCCCAAATTTCAAATTCTGTGCCTCTCCAGAGCTTCTGCTTTTAGCTGTAAATCTCTGAAGGAAGGAGGAGCATGAGCAGCTGGAGCCTCAGCCTCAGGTGCTACAGAGTGGGGCGTCATGGGAATTGATGTAAAGGGAGCTCACTTGCCCAGGAGGCGTGCGTGTCCTATAACAGTCCCTGGTGCTCGGCCAATGGCAGTTTAACTTTCAGTGACAGAGAAATGACATTTCCATCACCTGCTCCCTGAGGGAGAAACTCAAAAAGAGGGAATCATGGTGCCATAACTTTAAAAGTAAATCAGAATCCAAATAGAAATGCAAACACCCTCATCATTCCTGCCCTTCCATTTCTCCTCAGTTGGCAGGCCGTGTGCTGCGCAATGCTCTCCAAACCCCATGGATGGGCGTCCACCCAGAGCCCAAGAAAGCCCCACCCCAAAGCGCACTCCCTTCTGATTTCCACTGGGGTGGGGCCTTGTGTTTTCTAGTTCAGAATGAAACAGGGGTGGGGGGGATGGAGGGATGGTTGACAGTGAGGATCAGGACTGTGGTTGGAGCTCCTTCTGCTACCAAGATTAGGGTCAGTGAGAAGCCTTGCTCAGCCAATTATGTGCTGGGCTCTACACTCCCTGACAGAACTCTCCATCTGCAGAGGTGCGATGAACCCTTGCTCTTAGGTTCCAGACCTGTAGAAGCACCAGCAGGCCTGGGAAACTGAGGCAGGTCTGAAGCATTTTTGCCTTTGCTCAAGAACAAGGTGTCCAGGAGCTAGGGCTGAGCACGAGTGATTTGGTTCCAGTCTCAGCTCTGCAACCAACTCTGTAAGCCCTTCTGTAAGTCATTCTGGTCTCTACTTTCCTCACTATAAAATGAGATTGGTTTAGTCCAGCAGGACCTCAAAGAGAGTGATGGCACCCGTCATTCCAAAGACCTGACATTTCCCAGAGAGAGAGCTGACTTAATAAAAGAAAGCAATTCTAGTTTTTGTCTCTCATGTAATATTTAATATTATTAATTGAAATTTAATACATACAGATCACTCCAAACTTCAGTCACACCAAGTGATATTGTACAACCACTGCCACCATCAATTTCTGAACATTTTTAAAAACACAGACTCTGCCATCATCTCCCTTTTACCACCCCCTCCACACACACACACACACACACACACACACACACTACTGTGCCCCACCTCCCCCTGAGTCCCTTCTTCTACTTGCTGTCCCTACAGGTTCATCAACCCTGGGTTTCATAGACCGAAAAATGGAAAAGCATTTAACACAGCTTGAAGAGGGCGACTTCCAATGACACTGCACCTCAGAGATACACTCTAATATGAATAAACAAAGCAAAAGCTCGACAGGGGACAAACCTGGAGACACAGTGAGGGAATTGTGCCCCTTCTGACCCCACCCCACGGGGGGAAACACTAAGGACATGCAACAGAACAGCAAGGGAAACAAAGCAATGTCCCAGAGGGATACCAAAAATAGACTGTGGGGCCAGGGCATGGCACCCCATCAGACTCAACCGGAAAACACTCACAAAGGTCAACAAATAGATCTAGAACAATTTAGAGGCTTTTCTTTTTTCGTTGTTGTTTTTTGTTTTGCTTTTTTTGTACTTATTGTTTTTTATTTTAATCATTTTATTGGGTGCTCATACATCGCTTTTCATCATACATAGTTCAATACATACACTGTGCCAAACACCCCTACTTGCCTGTCCTCGTCAACATTCTCCCAACATTTGCCTTTCCACTTGGGCCCTTGATATAAGCCCCCCTTCCTTACCCCTCCAACCTTTCCCCCCTCCCCCCCAGTCCTCATTACTCTGCAGTCATTATTGTTTTGCCATATCTTACACTGCCCAACATCTCCCCCTGCCCACTCCTCCCTACATCCATCCTCCAGACAGGAGATAATCTGCAGATCCCTGCATGTCTATCCATGTAAGACAGATGGGATAAACAATCCAGAGGAGAAATTCTCTTGTTTGTGACTGGCATTGTATCCATTTCAGTATGTTGGGATTTCCATGCTGATCATCGGTTTGTCATGCAAGGTGCACATGGCTAACATGCCCCACTCCCAACTGAGAGGAGGAGGCTGTGCTCCTGGCGAACCCATTTCTGGACTCTCAGCCACTGAAGACTTCGTGGCGCTGAGTTCTGCTCCTGACACATGCCGGGTCCCCATGAATTAGAGTCAAGCTAGTGGTGGTTGCTTTTCTTAACTGGTTATCAGCAGTCATATATCTAATAAATTCTGGGGCCATAAATTCAATTTATTTATTATATATCACTCATTTAGTACTATCTAAACATAGTTCCAGAATGAAAGCATTTTCTTTTTCTTCAGCAAGTGTTCTTGCCTTTAAAATTACTGAGAACCTACAGACCCAAATGCTCCTTCCCAATTCTGAGATTCTAAAATGGTCTAAGAGCCAGCCTGCACCTCTTCCTCCTGCTCGTTTCTCCCACAATAAGCAGCAGCCTGGCCCCCAGGCTAAGGCTGGGAGCTCACTTCAGACGCGGCTCTGGTCCACGGGGTGCCCAGGCAACATTCAGAGAGCTGGTGATTTGGGACTGTGTCTTTGTCTGCCCAAAATGTTTCTCAGAAACCACCAGAAAGGCATTTTTATCATTGCCTTAGCATTCGTTTCTGCAAAATGCTCTCCATTTCTGTTGATTCTAGACCAGGGGTGCTCAATACATCGATCGATCCATCAAGATCTACTAGTCGATCGCAAATATAGTGTGCGTGGATTGCATGGCATTAAGAAAATAGATGGGTGAGGGTGAGGGTGAGGGTTGGTTTTAGACTTAGGGTTAGGGTTAGGGTTGAGGGTTAGGCCTAAGAGTTAGGTCAATCGTGATCAACATATTGAGCACCCCTGGTCAAGACAGACCTTTAATTGTTTTGCTCTGCTTTTGAGGAGAAGTAGGTAGTAGATAGTAATGTAGACCCTTAGAACCAGCCTTGCAGTCCATTCAGGTATTTTCTCTGTATGTGTGTGTGCGTGCACACATGCAAAGACACAGATGTGCAGTTGCACACAGCTATTAAATGATAATCCCCTACACGGTACAGTTCCAACCGTGGGCTGTTGAGGTGATAGGAGAATGGCTAGCTAGGGCCTGAGACCTGGGAAAGACTTTGGAGATCATCAGCCTCCCCTTCTTCTGGCTGAAACCAGAATCCTGAGCCTCAACATGGATAATGATGCTCCAATTCAGAACTGCCCATGGGAGAACTTCTAGACCACTAGACTTGGGTGGGAGAAAGGATGATTTGGGGTCAATCTTTCCAAATCTAAAAGTGGAAACCGCCAAGCTTAGATGATAACTCAGGCATGAATGGCATGGATAAAACAGGAACCTATCCGTTAGAGTGACAGTTACATGAATTGCATGTGAAAAGCCCCTCATCCACCATTGTCATGACTGCCTTCACCATGACACTCCATGCCCTCTAATGTGCAGAAGCAGCTTGCACCACCATCATCGTAAAAGCAATATCAGAGTCACCCTGTCAAGGAGGCGCAGCAGGGATTAGTCCTTGCTCCCCATCAATTTTAGAGGATGAGAAAACGGAAACTCCAGGAGAAGTGACTTGCCGAAAGCCACCTCCCAAAGTCAAGACAAGATCCCAGGCCTCCTGAGTCTCGTCCGATGTTCCTTCCTCTGCAGCCTGGTGCCTCTCAGAATCAGCTTGGGAAGTGGCAGAGACTGGGGGTGAGTATCCCTGCCCACCCACTGCAGGGGATCCAGGCCCTTGGTCAGGAGGAGGACGGGGGGAGCATAGGCCCCCTGCTCTGAAGGAGGCTCCATGTCATTTTCTGGTTGGCTTACTTTGTTGATGGAGATTGAGTGGAATCTTCAAATTGAGTTTGTCAGAAAAGGTGGTGCCAATTAAAGATGAGCCTTCTGCTCTTCATGGTTCAGCAGAGCTTTGCTTCCCCAGGGGAGGGCCACCGGAGAGTCCCCTCTCTGAGAGGTCCAGCGCTCCTTCTCTGCTTCCTGGGGTCGACACTGCCCCCAGAGAAGAGAGCCTGTACCAGGAGTGCTCCATGCTCACAGCAGAGGCTCTCTGGACAGTCTCCCTGCAGCAGCCTCTCTTTGAAAAGCTCTTTGCTGGCTTTTAAGTCAGCCCGTCTAGTCTCAAAGCTGTGCACTGAAAGCACATGCAGGTCCACGTGGAAACAAGGACGCTGCCACAGTGGAAGGAGCCAGACCTCCAACCAATCTCTGTGAGCTGCCCTGCTTCTCCAGCCTCTGCCAACCGTGTGCAACCAGAAGGGGCCCCTCCTTTGGCCCAAGGTGCCTGGAAGTGCTCCCTGCAGAGAAGCCCCAGCCTCTTGCTGGCAAGCCTCACTGGCCCATCCACTCTGGGAGGATCAGCTCCCTCCCTTTCTAGTTTGTACCATTAAGTAGTTTTGTCTCCTTGCTCCACTTTCTACTCTGAGAAATCATTTCCTCTGGACTCTGTGCCATTTTCTGTCAGATACTCTCAAATCTCTTCGGCTGCAAGAGTCTTCACTCTTGCCATATCAAAGATTATTCTTGTGCTCATGGATTCTGAAGGCCTGTGCATCATCTTTCCCACCCATGGAATTGTGATGTTGCCTTAAGAATCCTTAAAATTAAAAAAAAAATCCTTGAAATTATTATCTTTTATTTCCCCTTTGATTCATCTTTACTTTGTTCTGGTTTCTATGATCTTCTGTTTGCACTTGGATTAAAATTCTTCTGGGTTTCCTTTTGTTTTCATTGTTGGGGCTGTTTGTTGCACAATTTTCTTGATGTGAAATCCAGGCTAGGTAAATCTACAGAGACAGTAGCAAGAGTAATAGTTCCTTAGAGTTATGGCAGGGGGTGTTGGGGGATAATGGTAACTAATAATAAAGACTACAAGAATGAAGAAAATGTTCTAAAATTGGTTGTGGTAATAATTATACAACTCTTTGATATAATTTAATCATTGAATTATATGGTATGTGAATTATGTGCCAGAACAGCAGACAGTGTAAAATATGAAAGTAAAAATAATTTATAAATTATTAAGTTTGTACAAAGGTGGGAGGGTTGAGGTGGGAGGGGGTAAAAAGCGAAGCTGATGTCAATGGTTCAAGTAGAAAGAAAATGTTTTGGAAATGTTGATGGCAACATAATGTACAATGTGCTTAATACAATTGATGTATGGATTGTTATAACAGCTGTAAGGACCCCCAATAAAGTGATTTATTACAAACAAAAAAAAACCCTATTTTTAAAATGAATCTTTGCATTGACCTATGTTTCATTTGGAGAACCTGAGATCCTGATAGGAGAAGCACTTTGCCTTCAGATAGATTATCAGCCTGGGTTACAACCTCATTGGAGAGGTTTTCAATTTAATGTTTCTCTACAATTTCCCTTGCCAAATCTTTCCTCCGTTTGAGTTAATCTCCAAAGTTCAGGACTTCTGCTGATGCTCCTGAGGCCTGAGACTTTGAAATGGAAGCAGATGCCATCCTACCACCTCCTTTCCCCCACCTCCCCTTCTCCCATGTCCCCTAGGGAACTGTAGGTTCTATTGTTTTCTCCTCTAGTTTGTTTATCCAGCCTATCTTATCTTGATAGACCTGTGGAAATAATAATAAGCACAAAATCAAGACAGAGCAAAACAAAGCATCAAAAGATAACAAAACAACAGCAAACCAATGGCAAAAAAGAAAAGCCTTTAAATAGTTCAAGGACCGCCTGTTGGTCTTCAACAGTGTTTTCCAGTCAAATCTGATGGATTGCCATGCCATGGTCCCAAAGTCTGTTTTTGATATGCCCTGAGGATTTCCTTGCTCTGCACCCATTGCTGTTTGGTTGTACTCCCATAGTGTTTTGCCTCAGTGTGGTGGGATCAGATCAGGTGTAATTCCTACACTACAATTTCAGTGTTGTCCCCCTGTAGGGCCATGGCCAGTGAGGGATGTCCTGTCTCATAGCGGGGCTGACCAAATGATCTTCTCAGTGAATTGCATTCCTCTGAGTGGGGATATCATCCTCAAGGCTTGATGGGCCAGGATGTGCTGCACTCTCTCTTCTTCCCCCTTCGTTTGTTGCCATGTGCTCTGATCAGACATGGCCGTCTCCCTGAGCTGCAGATTCAGTGCTGTCCTCTGAAGTAAATTCTTCTGGAGTCAGGGACAGCTGTCCATGTAATTGGGATTGGAGATGACCCCTCAAATCACTCTACTGGTTCCCTACTTCATGCCAGTATGTTGTATTCACATCTTGGAGTACCAGGTTGAAGTCTGGGCCCTCTTTTCCTGTGGAGATATAAACAATACTCTCCCGATGGTTTGATTAGTGCCTACTTTCCCCGTTAACCATTGGTATGAGTATCTGTCGTTTCACCAGTGCTATGTTGTGTTAGTCTGGGTAGACTAGAGGAACAAATTCATAAACATGCACATGGGTATAAGGGTATGGTTTATATATAAGAGGAATGGGACATAGAGAAAGCATCCCATCACAGTCCAGTTCAAAATCCTAAGTCCAATATTAGCCCATATGCCTGATATCAGCCTATAAAGTGTCCTTCTGACTCACAAAGTCACAGGCCAGTGGATGCAGAGTCCCGGTGCCGGCAGGGGTCTCCCCATGGCTTCTCACTTCCAGGGCTCAGGGTCCATCAACAGCATCCATGGGTGGTAGAAGCAACTCAATGCTGACAGGGATCTCCATATAGCTTCGCCAGCTTCAGAGGTCTGATTCCATCAGGGTAAGGTCATGTGGTTTCTCCTTTGGCTCCTTCAGTTCCTCTGATGCTGCCATCTTGTCTTGTCCATAGTTTGTCGTCTCTGAGACTAACTCCCAACGACTGGGGAGATAGCTTCTCATCTCCATGAGGGAAATATCATGAGATTTCCCTGAAGTCTCAGGAGAAAGCCATGCCTACATGGAGGCCTCCTTGGCTACTCAATGGCTATCTCCAGATTAACAGGCAAGACTCCACCCCTGCATCTCAATCATGAAATTAACATAAGCATATGACCACCACACATGTGATTTTGACTACTGTGGCTGTATAATATGTGCTAAAGTCAGGTAAAGCAAGCCCTCTCTCTTTGTCCTTCTTCTCAAGGAGTTCTCTGCTAATTCTGGACTTGTCCCCTCTACATATGAAGTTGGTAATCAGTTTTCCATTTCTTTGAAGATAAGGGTAATTGTATCGGGATTACATTAAAATTATATAGTGCCTTGGGAAAAACTGACGTCTTAACTGAATTGAGTCTTCTAATCCATGAGCACGGGGTATTCTTCCATTTGCTGATGTCACTCTTGGTTTCTTGTAATAATGTTCTGTAATTTTCCTCATATAGACCTTTTCTTCTTTTACCCAATATATCCCTAGATATTTCCATTTGTGCTTGACTATTGTGAAGGGTATTACAATTTTTATCTCCTCTTTTGTGGTCTTATTTGATGTGTATGGCAGTCCAATAGGCTTCTGTTCGTTGATTTTATATCCTGCCCCTTTGCTTCTAGCGCTCCTTTTATGGAGTTTTTGGGATTTTTCCATACATAAAATCATTTCATTTGCAAATAACTATAGTTTCACCTCTTCCTTCCCCAGGCAAATACCTTTGATATCCCTTATGCTGCTAACTAAAACCTCCAGTAGATGTTAAATAAAAGTGGGGACAGGGGGGCATCCTTGTCTGGTCCCCTTTTTCAATGGGATTGTGTTTGTCTTTTCTCCATTGATTACCACCTTGGCTGTTGGTTTTTCATACATAGCTTGTATTGCCTTGAGGAAAATTTTCTACCATTCCTGTCTTCTCCAGTGTCTTAAGTACAATTGGTGTTGGATGTCGTTGAATGCTTTTTCCATACTATCGATATTATCATGTGGTCCTTTTAAGTTTTCATGTCAATGTGGTGAATCATACTAATGGTCTTTCGTATGTTGAAGCTTCCCTGCATCCCTGGTATGAATCCTACTTGATCATGGTGAACTGTTTGTTTTATATAATTTTGTATTCTGTGGGTCAGTATTTTGTTAAGGATTTTTGCATCTATGTTCATTAGGAATATTGATCTGTAATTCTCAGTTCTTGTGTGATTCTTGTCAGGTTTCTGTATCAGAGTTATACTAGCTTCATAGAAGGAGTTTGGGAGTTCATTGTCTTTTTCTATGTTCTGGAAGAGTTTTGTAGAATTGGTGTCAATTCTTCCATGAATGCTTGGTAGAATTCTCCTGTGAAGCCATCTAGTTCAGAGGATTTTTTTTGTTGTTGGTATTGCCTTGATAACCTTGTCTATTTCTTCTATTGTCATGGGTCTGTTGAGATTCTTTGCATCCATCAGGAATAGTATAGGGAGGAATTGTTTTTTCCAAGAATTTGTCCATGTCTTCCAACTTGTTCAATTCATTGGAGAACAGTCCTTCATAGTCCTGTGTAATTATCCCTCTGATTTCATAGGGTCTGTTGTAATGTCCCCTCTTTCATCCCTCACTCTTGCTATTAAAATTTGTTCCCTCCTTTCTTTGGTTAGGTTTGCAAGGGGTCTGAGGATCCTGTTTATCATTTCAAAGAACCAACTTTTAGTATCATTATTTTTTCCATTGTTTTCTTATTTTCCCTCTCCTGAAACTCAACCCTGATTTTATTATTTCTCTTCTTTTGTTATTTGTAGGATCATCCTGCTGACTCTGCTCGAATTGTTGTAAATTTTCTGCCAGCATATCAATTATAAGTCTCTCTTCCTTTTTCGGTGTGCATGTATTGCTATGAAAGTTCCTCTGACAACTGCCTTTGCTGTGTCCCATAAGTTTTGACACCTCGTGTTTTCATTCATGTTTTCTAGAGATTTCCTAATTTCACCTCTGATCTGGGCCAGTATGCACTCCTTGTGCAATAGATTCTCTGATTGTTATTCATCCTCCAATTGTTTGCTCTCTCTTTCTTCATCTTCTTTTAGTTGATTTCCAGCCTTATGACACAACGATCACACAGAGAGGTCATAGAGAGCCCTTTAAATGTTTTGTTTGGAATAAATCTGTGCATGTAGAACCTGGAATCCTATTAGATATAGGGTATTTTTACTTACCCTCATTTAAATCCTTCATTCTAGGCAAATTTAGTAGACAAAAATGTATTAGTCATACCCTTTGTATGGTCCAAAGACCTGACAAATTCTCTTCCTTTGTGAATGGTCCAAGCCGTGTGTGTATTTCCTGATGAGATGGTGAGGTTCTTGGGCACCGAGACACTGCCTGTCAAACTATGCCCCTTGAGCTCCCAGGAATGGCCTTAAATGCATGCATGTATGAATGAATGAGGCAACAATTAATCAGTGCCATATAAATCCTGCCTCTGTACATGTTCTAGAATTTTTGATGCTACTTCATAACTGTAAATTTGCTAAGAGCAGCGATTCTCAACCTGTGGATCGTGACCTCTTTGGGGGTCGAACAACCCTTTGAGTGGAGTGGATTCATAATAGCAGCAAACTACAGGTATGAAGTATCAACAAAAATAGTTTTGGGTTTGGAGGGGGGGGGGTGTCACCGCAACATGAGGAACGATATTAAAGGGCCATGGCGTTAGGAAGGTGGAGAAGCACTGACATAGAGATGCACGCAAGGAAAAACCTGCTGCTGCGCTCACTCTGACAGTCGACACAACTTTTTGGCAGGCATAGATTTAACTCTCTCATGTCTTCCTGGCTGGTGCCGAAGGCCTCCCTCAGCTACTAGGAGCTTCTCACAGTTCTCACAGTTCCTCAACATGACCACTTAGTTCGTGAAGCCAGCAAGATGTCTCGAGAGTAAATCAGTCAGCAAAACAGCATAGCAGAAGCCTGCAAGGGAGCCTTCCTCCTTTTTGCCATGGTCTATCTGCAGGAAAGGATTGCCCAATGAGCAGGGGTGACATGTGGTTAGGGCATCAACAAATAGGGATACCAGTTGTCCAAAGCAAAGTCCCAGCATGGTCAAGGGGGTGGAGCACAAGGAAAAGCAAGGACCCCAGCCCTTGAAAACTGGCAGGGCACTAAATGAAATTGACACCGTTTAATAAATTTTGTACATGATAATAACTATATAGGGGATTCAAAAATATGTAGAAAATGGAATTCAAAAGTAATAAAAAGTTTGAAGCCACCTTATGCTTTCCTTTTCATTTGATTCATCAGGTATAACTTCGCATTCCATTTTCTTGTGTTGACCATGTAAGAATGCACCAGTGACACTGTAATCATGTGATGAGACATATCCAGTCCTATGAAAAAAAGAATAAGAAAGTGTCTTGAAACTGAGCATATGCTTGTATTTATATCATGCTCTTTAAGATATTAAATTATTCTTTTCAATTATTCAAATTATTTTCTACAGTAGCACTACATATGAAAAATGTTTTATACCCAGGCAAAATGGAATAGCAATAACCAAGACAAAAATGAAAGTTCACAGAAGATAAAAAGAAAATGATTTGTCAATCTCTAAAGGCAATTCCAAAATTAAGCTTTCTTTTTAAAACATAATGAATCAGAAGACACATCTTGTATGCTTGAGTTTATAAGTGGCAAATTGTGGAACTATTCCTTCTCATGCTGAAATAACTAATGACAATGCAGATGTAACAGATTTTGTTCCAATCTGCATCTATTCCCTGCTGTAGTAAAAATTATAGTAATAATGGTGTAGAAAGGGAACCAATTTTAGAAGTTGAAATGGTCACATCTGCAGACCCTATAAATAGCAGAAAGGCGGATCCTAATTGGTGGACTCATTTTTCTTCTCATGATGTAGGTCATGATATGATCTAACATAGTTCAAAAGAAAGTCAGATGGCTGTCAAGAAGCACAGTGGGCCATTTGAAAGTTATGTCAAAAATTTCTGGATAGGAAATAAACCAAATTCTAGAGCCAGAATATATTACTAGGATGTAAAACTAACTGTGAAGTTCAGAAGAGAGAGCGGCTACTGTATTCTCCATCAATAGACTCTGTATATTACTTTGTTTGCACACACTTCAGTCCTAAATTATGCAATCCTCAATTTGCGAGCTTGAATATGATTGACAAGCATGAGACCATTCAATTCACAGAAATTGTTTGCTCTCATGTGTAAACCAATGACCTAGTTTAAAGTTAATTTAGGAACTGGAAACACAAATTAATGAAGAATATCAGCCTTGGAAAACTGTTTTGCAATACATTGCTGCCGTCATTATACCTGTAATAGATTTTATGTCAACTTGGACAGCCAAGATTCTCCCATGATCTAACATAGCATGATCAGCTGTAAGGCAGCCAACAAGGGTGAATAGATCTCCTAAATCTGGCCTTTGATATGACTAAGGCAGATTTCATGCAGGGTGTGACCCACTCTTGGTATAAATTGACAGTGTGTGGAAGCGAGCTCATTTATCTGGTATACTGCTGGATTTGGGTCCTGCACTGGGTTTATGGACTTCCTATTGTATCAACTGTTGACCCCAAGAGCTATCAGCAGACTGAAGACAGTGGATTCCTTTGGCCACTCTCAGATTCATTCCCCATGGCATCCCTAGCCTGTGGATCATCCTGCTTCCTGTTCATCAGCCCCTGCAGCTACAGGAGTCAGGAGAAGCCTTTAACTTATGTCTGACCCAGAGACTTAAACTAGGCTGGGTTTCCCTACTTCGACCACTGTGTGAGCCATTTCTTTGTATAAATCTCCTTTTATAAACATACACATACAAGCATCACTGATTTTGTGTCCCTAGAAAACCTAGTCCAACACTATATCAATATCAATAGCTGAACATGGATTATTTTTTCAAGGAAGAAGTGAAGTATTTGTGGTCTCACAAACTGGGAAATTGGGGCAGGGGGCGGGGGTTTACTTGAGCTTGTTGCTCACTTTGATCCATTTTTAGTAGGTCACTTCTCACATTACGGTACCAAACCATCAACTATGTCACAAACAAAGTGTGAAGAATCAATGAACATCGTAAGTGATGAAGTTCAATCAACTATTTTCTGTGAGGTTACTATAACTTGACATTTCAATTTGTCTCTAGATTTCACTCTTGATCATCATTCAGACCAGCTAAGTATTATTTTATGGTCCTATCTCCAACAGATGGAACTCTGTCAGACACTACTTCACATTTACCAGCTTAAGAAGTCATACCTCTAAAGAACTGGCCAATCGAATACCTCACTATTTATGTGAAGTTTGCAAAATTGATTTTTCTCAGTGCAGAGACTAATTCTAGGACAATGCTACTGCTATGTCAGGGCCATAGAAGGCCATGCAACAGAAAACTTTAGAATGTATGAATATGTCAGTTTTATAGCTTGTGCTACACATTCACTTAATCTTTTTGAACATAGTACAGTAGACTACTGTGTAAAAACTCAAAACAATAAAGACAAAACCAAACTCACTCCCATTGAGTTAATTCTGGCTCGCAGTAATTCTCAGGTGAAACTATCCTTGTGGGTTTCTCAGGCTGTCAATACTAAGGGGAGCAGAAAGCTTTATTTTCACCCTAGGTGACAGACAGCATCAAATTGCTGACATTGTGGTTAGAAACCCAAAGCACAGCCACTCCACCAGCAGGGTTCCTCTGTCTCAGGGCCATTTTAGTGCACATCAGTGGCTCATTTTTAGGAAGTCCAAGTTATCTACTTTGTCTTTCCTAAATAAATTTTAAGAACTGCTTATCTTTAACTTGAAGGAGGGGAGAAAAACCTGAACAGGTTTCCCCTACTATTCAGTTAATCTAAAAAAATTTTTTTGCTGCATCATGGACAGTGTTAAAAAATAGTAATGAACCATCTCACCTCATGGGTGAACCTGGAGGACATTCTGCTGGGTGAAATTAGTCAGTCATACACACACACAAAATATATTGCATGAGGCCACCATTGTAAAATGTCAGGAAAGATTTTCACACTAAAAGAAACATTCCTTAATGGCTTCCAAAAAGCAGGAGGAGGAAGAGTGAGTTACTGGCTGGAAGGAACCTGGGTGAGGGTGAAGGCATACACTCAGAGGGAGTTTGGGACAAACACAACTGATGGAGGCAGAGGAAGGCTCTAGGAGGGGAGTCAAAGTGAAACGCAACAAAGGCCAATACTGCTGTGTACACAATCCTGCAGTGAATGTGCGCTTCCAGTCGATCCTTACAGAAACACAGGTTGAGCTGGCGTGGGGGAGGGGGGATAGAGGTTTGACAGGAGCTGTCTACATGCGGGTAGTGACCTTTGCTGCAAATATATCCATGAATGTGGTGGGGCACACAGAGGGCAATATTTTGAAGACTGCTGGATATAACCAGACCCTTTGAGGGAATGAATGAATGGGCCCCATTCAGAACGGTTAGGCAAGAAGGAGGAATGGAAATAGAAAGGGAGGAAATGAGATAAGTGAAGTTTCATCGTGGAGATTACAGTAAATGAAATGAAATGAAACGTGTATGGCTCATTGAATGGAAAACTGATCATAGTGTAAAATCCCACCCAATACATAGTACAAAGAAAAATCCCATTATGTAAGCAATTACTGAGTATTATAATGTTTTTCTAATACATGTTGGGAATCATATGTTGTAACGAACAGTGAATGTAATCCTAGAATCATATACCCATATTAGAAAAGACACAAAAGAAATACTAGAAGAAAGGCTAAATGTATCACTAAAAAACACAAATGCCAGTGTAAAGGGTCACGATGGTTATGGAGAATAGCACATCGGAGCATTTCACTAGAAGGGTTAAGTGCTCCAAGACCTGGAAGTAAATTTAATGGCATCTGTAGATCTCTACCAGTCATAAACAGGGCATTTATGTAATTTTTTATTGCAGAAATTATTTAATAAACTGATGAGTGAGGACTGAATTACATTCTTTTAAAAGTTTATTTTATTGGGGGCTCATACATCATTTTTTTCACAATATATAAATACATACTGTGCCACACATCTTCGCATGCCTGCTGCCATCATCATTCTCCAAACATCCGCTTTTCCACGTGAGCCCTTGACATCAGCTTCTCGTCTTTCCCCCTCCATCTTGCTCCCCCCTCCCACCAACCCTCAAAACTCTATAAATTATTATTCTTTTGTCATAACTTACATTGCCTGAAGTCTCCCCTCACCCCCCTCCTCCAATGTCTGTCCTCCTGGTAGGAAGTTGTGTGTGTAGATCCTTGTAGCTGGCTCCCTTTCTCTACCCCACCTTCCCTCCATCCATCCAGTAGCTTCACTTTTTCTACTGGCCCCAAGGGGTTCATCTGTCTTAGGCTGCCTGTATTTCCATGTCCCATATCTACCAGTGTACCTCTTCCAGTCCAGCTGGATTTGTAAGGTAGAAGTGACACCATGATAGTTGGGGGGGCGGAAGCCTTCAGGAACTACAGGACAGTTGTATGTTTCATCGCCACCTCACTGCACCTTGACTGGCCTGTCTCCTCCCACAACTCCCCTGTAAGAGCGTGTCCAGTTGTCCACAAGTGGGCCTTGGATCCCCATTCTACTCTCCCCCTCATTTGTAGTGATTTGATTCTTGTTCTTTGATGCTTAATATCAACTCCCTTTGACCCCTCGTGATCACACAGGCTAGTATGCTTCTAACATGTGGGCTTTGCTGCTTCTGGGCTGGATGGCCACTTATTCACCTTCAAGCCTTTAAGATCCCAGATCTTTATCATTTGGTAGCTTGGCACCATTGGATTCCTCAGCTCTGTCTGCCTCTGCTCCCTTTTGTCTTCAGTGATCATGTTGGGACGGTGGGCACATAATGATATGATTTTTGTTCTTTGATGCCTGATATCTGGTTCTTATCACACCTCATGGTGTGCTTCTTCTATGGTGGGCTTTGTTGTTCCTGGGCTATATGACTGTTTGTTCACCCCCAAGCCTTTAAGTCCTCAGATGTTGTATCATTTGATAGCCGGCTACCATCAGCTATCTTCATCACGCTTGCTAATGCCCCCACATGTCCTCAGTGATTGTCTCAGGAAGGAGCACACACAGTGACACGGTTTTTTCCTGTTTGATGCCTGAGGCCTGGTCCTTTCGACACCTCATGGCCAGTTCTTCTGTGTGGGCTTAAATACTTCTCAGTTAGATGGCCATTTGTTTATCTTCAGGCTTTGAGACCCCAGGCTCTATATCCTTTGGTAGCTGGACACCATCAGTTTTTTTCAACACATTTGCTTATGGACCTATTTGTGATAACATTGGGCCAGTGAGCATCATGGAATACCAGATTAATAGAAGAAAGTGATCTTGCATTGAGGGAGTGCCTGGGTGGGGGCCCAAGGTCCAGTTTCTATCTTAGTACTAAACTTATAAATATATGTACCTGAATTTATTCCCTCCTTATAATATATGCTTATATTTACATATGTACATGTCTGTGTTTAGACATCTGCGGCAAAGGGCCAGATTTTAAGTGGGACAGCATTGACCGAGGGGAGAGAGGGGTTAGAGTTAGGGTTAGGGGTTCTTGATTAAAATTTTGGTCTATATGGAGCAACAAAAATTTTCATAGAGTGCCAAAATAGTATGGTAATATATTTATTTTAATTTTAAAATGCCATGGGATGTTGTTAAATTGCTAAAAAGTGGGATGTCTGGTCACTTTACCTTTGCCTTCTAGTTCCTTTCTCTATTTCCTGCTGCCTTCCTCCTGCCCCACCATCATGTTCTGCCTTCATTTGAGTTTCAGTACTTCCTCTCTGTTACATTGCCCTTACTAAGCCTTACCAGGTCTCCCTCACCTTCTTCGCCACCTCTTTCAGACAACTTGTTGTTCCCCCATCCCTGAGCCTGTCCATGCCCCCCTTCCTCTCGCCTCTCTCCTGCGTCCCCTAGGAACCATCAGTCCAGTCGTTTTCTCCTTCCAACTGCCCAGCCAGAAGTGCTCCTTTCTTGATTAGTCCCATTTTGGGGGCTCAGACTGCATTTCTCCTCCACCATATGACTCGCAAAATGTCCTCTCTCATTGTCTGCTTCCATAGGGAGACAGTATGATAAATCCTGCTATTGTTTGCCCAGTCCCCACTGTGGCATAGGTCCCCGCAGGGGCATAGTCGTCTAGGCATCATGGGCAGGGCTTGGACCAGCTTGGGGACCGGACCAGCTCTCTTTCTCACCCTCTGTGTCCACCTGTCTCCATGTGGGTGTGGCATTCTGGCCCCTCCCCCAACCTGTTCTCTGCCACCCCTACTTCCAGGGCAGGAGTCAGTCTGGCTCTGGATGAGACTGGCAACATTTATGTGATTTAAGAGAAGTCTTTGAACATTTGGAAAACACATCCCAACAAATGCTGCCCAATGCTGAGTGTGAGTAGTTTGCCCTTGGAGAAGCCTTAGAAAGAAAGAAGTTAATGATAGGAACTTCTCCAGAAATAATGAGTCCGAGCGATCAATTTCATTTAACTACTTGAAAAGAAGAGTCAAAGTGTAAGGCATTCTTTTAGGTATCTTTTCCTTCTTAAACCAGGTGGCTGGATCTGCTGAAGACTGCATGCATAACCGCCGCATCAAGGAAATCAGCACAAGCTTAGCCCAATGACCACATACAAATGTTTATGGAGAAGTGCACAATTTCATTTTTATATGTGACATAAGTTTCCAGAGTCAGGAAATGCAATTTTCTCACATATGACTCTATAATAGAAGATACATTTCATAGTTTCCCATATTGAAATAGCTCTACATATAGTTTTAACTTTAATTATAAGAAATATACAACAGAATATTATTTTCATCCCTAAAAAAAGCCCAGAAATCCTCAGCATACAACCATGATTCAAGAAAGACTTGCTTATCCTTATTATATTTGGGAGTAGACATTGCTTGACAGCTTAATTGTGATGAAATCATTGAAGAATTTGTCAGGACAAAGATTAGAAATAAATTTTATTGTAACACACTAGAGATAAAAGATCTGTCTAAAAACAAAATATAATAATTTGTTGTAATATTTGTTTCCTGATCATTAAATTTTATTTAGGCATCTTAGCATTGGTTCATTTAGAATTACAATATTTATTTTGAAACAAGTATCAAAACTGAATTGTGAGTCATTTAAAGCAAAATTGGTGAAAAGCACTATTTCATTGTGGGAGATATATTTTATATTGATGATTGGAATAACTAAACAGACTCATTTCCTTTTTCATATCTTTTTTGGCTTTTGAATTATGATTTGTTGAAAGTTTATAAAATTCAGGTTCTCTTGATTACAAGCCTGCTCCTGTCACCTATTTAAATCCTACAAATGCTTTGTTTACTTTCCTTGTTGTGATGCTGTTTTCTGGCTTGCTTGAGTATTCATTGTG
Source organism: Nesogale talazaci (assembly GCA_004026705.1). Taxonomy (NCBI): domain Eukaryota; kingdom Metazoa; phylum Chordata; class Mammalia; order Afrosoricida; family Tenrecidae; genus Nesogale; species Nesogale talazaci. Next base: position 40,192 of record PVJH01002481.1, on the reverse strand, counting down.
GAAATTTATGTTCTTTACTTCTTCTATCCTTTGGGCTCCCAAATTTCATATCCAAGATTTCTGGTAGAAACAAAAATCCTCCTTTGAAATAATAATCCATCTGACTTTCACTCAACCACTCCCTATGCGGTGCAGGATTTGTGGTCAGGAGGGAGGAGTAATTGCTCCATCTTCTTTGCTCAATTAGCTAATAAGGAGAAAGGCAGGGCAGGAACCCCAGCTAAATGGAATGGAGGGACCTCAGGTTTTGTCAGGCCTCTTCTCCCCTGCTGCAATAAGTGGTACAGAATAAGGCTTCCTCACCTCATCCTTGCTGAGGTGATCATAACCCTAGTTTCCCCTAAATTTCCTGAGTTAAATAGGTAAATAAACAATTGCTCAAACTTGAAACAGGAGTCTCTTATTTTGAGAATTACTGCTATTGCTGCTGTTTAATGTTGTGGTAAATATACAAGGGAACTTTATAAAGTTTGTGGGAGAAAAAAAATCCAAAATCCAAATCCCAAATCCATAACCCAAGTCTAAGTGACTTGACTTTGTCCAATCTATCTAAAAAACATCTTGCTAGTCCACTTGCCTCCAGCTCCACTTCCCCGTCCCTGACCTTCTCCCTTCTGAACCCCTGCAAAGGTCTCTGCTCTCTGTCTCTTCCAGTTCAGTATGCAATCCAAGCTTCTCTTCCCAGATGACAAGACCCTACAAGATCTGGCCCTACCTATCTGTCCCCTTTCATCTCCTCCTCTCTCCCCCTTCCTCCTTCCTCCTCCACTGTCCCAGTACCTGGGCCTCTCCTTTCAGTTCTTCCCTAAAACCATTTTCCCCCAAACTCAGCTGTTGCTGACGAGACTCTCTGGTGGTAATGGTGCACACATTGGGCTGCTAACCTCAAGATCACTAGTTCAAAATCACCAGTCACTCTGTGAGAGAAAGATGGGCCTTTTACCCCAGCAAAGGTCACCATTTCAGAAATCCAGGGGCAGTTCTACCCTGCCCTCCCGGGTCACGGTGAGTCGGAATTGACTTGATGGCAGTGAATTTGGTGTAGAGTAAGGCTGCTGCAGACGCCCTTCCTCAAGTTCTTCACAATGCTTCTTTTGGTTTTAGGTTTCAGATAAAAGTATCTCCTATGAGGCTGCCCAATTTAAAGTGGGCCCTTCCTGTCATGTCCTCATGCATATTTCCCTGTTCTTTCTAGCACTTACTATTTTATTCATTTTTAGTTGGGCCACTCCTTGAATATAAGCTTCATGACAGCAAGGATGACATGGATCTTATCCACAACCATACAGCCAGCTCCCAGCCTGGTGCATGGAAGACATATAAACACACTTACTTTTTTTTTAAGGGTGAAGAGGATCTCCTGAAATTCTCTCCTTGCATCCTTCTCTTCTAAATATGACACAGTCTCTCTCTCTCTCTCTCTCTCTCTCTCTCTCTCTCTCTCTCTCTCTCTCTCTCTCATTCCAACATGTCCCTTGTCCTCTGCATTAGACTTTGTTATTGAGTGCTTTTTACATCAGTTTCCCAAGATGCCTGATGGCATAGTGGCTACGTTTAGGCTTCAAGGGCATGCAAGGCCAGCAATTTGAAACCGCCAGCGACTGCAAGAGAGAAAGACGGGGCTTTCTGCTTCAGTCTTGGACACTCACACGGTTCTCTCCTGTTCTCTGGGGCTGTTATGGGTCTGATAGTCAGCACTAGTCAGCAGTGAGTTTGAGCACCATTTCCCCACCACAGAAACATCTCCTGTATCAGAAGGGGATCACCTCACCGTCTCCCACTCAGGACTCAAAGCAGAGAAGTCCTGGATAATGTTAAAGATGATCAACCCGTGAAAGAATGGAACCAGAGGTTTCTTCCAAGTGGACATTCTGTACGCATGCAGGGAGTCACAGGTAGCCAAAAGAGAGCTAGTTGCAATGATTAAAAACCTATTTTGAGGGCTGAGCCCCGGTGGCGTAGTGGTTGTGCGCGGGACTGCGGCCCACTGGGACGGAGGTTCAATTCCAGCAGTGGGGCTGGGCCTCCTACTCCCACCACCGGAAAGCAGTGATGCCCTCCCCCCCATCGTCCCCCCACCAAAAATGGAAAACCCTATTTTTTCTTTGTATCATTTTCAACTTGGAGGAGCATGAGTCCATATGTGAAAGAAAATAGAAAAATGTTCTGAAGGATTAGAGTTTAGAGAAGTTTTCTCTTTCTTTTCTTTTCTTTTTCTTTTTTCTTTGTTCTTTTTTTGCTTTTATGGAATCAAATTTTCCTTTGGAATCAAGTATCTCTTGGTTACTAAGTTAGCATTAGAAAGACTTGACCCTTGCGCTGCCTGCAGCCAGGAGAGCTCTTAAAATTCAAATGAAAGAAGACCATCATCCTTCCATTAAACCAGAGGCGAGTGTTTTGTTAGTGACCACCCATTCCTGGGTGTGGCAATTACATAGCCTCCTGTAAGTGTGAGCGAAGGGGTGGAGTCTAGTCTGTCAACCAGGTCATAGTCAATGATGCCTCTGTGTGGGTATGGCCTTCTCCTGAGGATTCTGGCAACTCCTCTCTTCTTCCATGGAAGAGGGACACACATTCTCTGCTTTTCATGCCTGTTGTTAAGCTACATGGAACCAAGTTGATGTCAGCCAGAGCACTGAAAATACATCCAATGCCATTGGATCCATAGGACTTCCCACCACGGCCTGTGATCTTCTGGCAATCAGCATCATTGCATGTGCTGTGTGAGTCAGAAGCAGTATTCATGAGCTAATATCAGATGTATGGGTTAATATTGAACTTATGGACTTGATCTGGACTGGGGTGGGATGTTTTATTGATGCATAACAACTTTTTGATATAAAGTTCTCTCTTACACACATACATGAGTGTCTCAGGATTTGTTTTTCTTTCACTCTGGACTAACATATTAGGAATCCTGGTAGCACAGTGGGTTAAAAATCAGGCTGCTAACCAAAAGATTGGTTTGAACCAATCATCCAGAAGAAAGATGTGGTAGTTTTCTTCCATAAGGATTTACAACCCCAGAAACCCTCTGTCTACTCAGTGAATATGAGTTGGAATCCACTTGAAGGTGGTAGGTAGCCAGAAAAGACTAATTTACAAGGCTATGCAATAGTTCTAGTGTGAAAAAGAAGACTATCCTTTTGCAGGTTGGGTCAAGCTTTTTTTTGTTTAAAGGTTAATTTTTGATCTCATGAGTTGGGAGGGGGATTCTTAAAGATGTCTGTTACTATTTCTTTTCTATTAGAACAGCAACCCTCACACTGTAAGATTCCAGGCTTTAGTCCTCGATCTAATCAAGTTTTAAAATTTGCCCAGACTATGAATATGTGAAAGGATCTGTTTTCTAATGCTCCAGTTAATGTTTCTCTTTTGTTGGTGGGAAGGGATGCTGCTGAACAGTTATATTTCCCAACAAAAGATGTCAAGGGAGAAAATCCAAATCAAAGAGAAAATAGATATAGAATTCTCATTTTGAAGACATACATGAATCATAGCATCTGCATGGTGCACACAGACACCCTGTCCCTCTATGCATGCACCCATAGTCCCGAGCTCTTGGCTCCTTTGAGTACACTTTTCTTGGTCTCCTGCTAAGGAGGTTCATTTTACTCCATCTAAGTCTCCTTCACAAGATGAGGGGTCCCGAGATGCAAGGTAGCTTAGGAGTCCTTTAGTCTTCTTGGGTTGGGTTTTTAGAAGTCTGCTGATCACAGGAATTTAATATCGTATAAGAGATTCTAGTATAAGGAACTAATACTCTGTCCAGCACACCTTGGTCTTTCAGCAGAGTAAATACATGTGGTTCTCCCTCCAGAGAACTTATCACAAGTTCCATGAAATCAGTCAGCAAATGAGTTAGTTACTCAATTAAGGTATCTGTTACTTACTTATATTTAATGCCCCTGTAAATTAAGAAAAAGGGGGGAAAGGACTCCTATGGACATATCGGTGCTCAGCTAAGGTGACAAGGCAGCACCTTGTTCGTTCATAGCTGGCCATGTGCACCTGAGACAACTCCATGTCTCCCATATCTGTACATCTCTGAAAACAATTGCAAATGAGCTGCAGGTATGGATTTGGGGGTGGGAAATAGACTGTGGCAAGTAGACCAAGTGTCAAATGCAGAGTCAGTGTGTCTTGATGTTACTTACACTGCATCTTCCTGTGGGGCGTGGGTGTGTGTATATGTAAAACTATATCCACATCCACATGCTATTTCTTACTGGTTTTTCTTCATGAAAGAATTCCTGACATCTCTTCTGTGAGGAAGGGTTCTGAGATAAGTGCTCTAGTCATGTAGCTGTCCAACCAAAAGGGAAGAAAGACTTCACTGCCATTAATTTGATTCAAACTCAAAGCAACCTATAGGACAGAATAACAACCCCTGTGGGCTTCTGGAAGATGCATCTTTACAGGAGTAAAAAGTCTCATCTTTTTTCCAAGGAATGGTTGGTGGTTTTGAACTACTGACCTTAGCAATGTAACATGTAATCCACTACACCACTAAACCCCCAAAGTCCCAAAGCCCAAAGAGAGAAAGAGAGATCAGGCCATGTGGTATGACCAGAACCTCTGCTTATCTGTTTCTGTGTTAAGTTTCTAGGGAACTCACAGAAGAATTTTATGGGTACGGTGATATGGTCCTTCTCGCACAGATGTGGACTTCCAATCACCCACAAAGACCTTTTGATTCTTTCTCCTAAATAGTCTTGACCACATGTCCTCTCCCCAGCCTCCTACCTCTTCTGAGTTCAGGCCACCATGATCCCTGCCAGGACACTGTACAACTACCTAAGCAGCCTCTGGCTCCTCTCTGCTCCCCCTCCAATCTCTCTTCCATACAGCATCCTGAGCCCTCTTTTAATCTACAGGTCTGACCAAGTTGTCCTCCACAGGGGTTAAGTGTGGAACTGAAAGGTCAGCTGTTTGAAACCACTGGCTGCTGCTCAGGGGAAAGATGGGGCTCTTGACTCACGTAAAGAGTTACAGTCTCAGACACCCACAGGGGCAGAGCCACCCTGTCCTATTGGGTCACTAACTACAAATCAGAATCGACTCCATGGCAGTGGGTTTTAGGATAATGGAATCTCTGGAGAGAGATCTCCCCAGACATAGACTCATCGACACCAGTCATTGCTGACTCGATGGAAGATTCCACAGCAGTCGTCAAGAGGCTGTGAGTGCTGTGGGAGCAGAAAGCCCAGTCTTTCTCCCTCAGAGGTGCTGGCATTTTCAAACTGCTGATGGCACGGATTGCAACACACAGCGTCAATACCATGCCCCAGGGCCCAGGGCTTCTGGCACAAATGTTCACTCACACTTCATTACTCACATCCCATGTTTGCCTTTGCTGCCAGGTCTCTGAAGGTGCTACAGACTCTGCCTTGAGCTCCCTGCCTGCTTCCCCAAGCCCTCCCCCACAACTCCTAGTTCCTGAGGTTCCCTGGAAACACCACCTAAGAGTGCCAAGAACACCCCTCTCCCACCGCCCACATCACCTTCTTGTAGAAGTGAGATTGAGAGAACTCCTGCACACCTCCATCAGCTCATAGCCATAAAGCAAAAGCAAAGGCAAGCTTGCTGCCTTTGAGGTAATGTGACTCACTGTGACCCTGCACGACCCTGCACTGCCCCCCCCTAGTTTTCAACACTCTGCAATCGTGTGGATGCAGATTGCCACACCTTTCTTCTTTCAATTAGCAGCCAAGCCCTGGGACCACTGCTGGGTCATCACCATAGTGCACTCTAATCGCCTGCTTAGTTGTCTGTGCCCATCAGTGGCATGTAAGATTCAACAACGGTCGTTGAGTATAAATATTTGGTTTAACGTCCAAATTTGCATATAAGTTTTATGAGTTAAATTTACTTGTTTTATACATTTTATTTATTTTCAATTATTGAGATTTGTTTGCTATGGGACACCCTAATTTAAAAGATGACATAATTTTAGATCCAGATAAAATGAAATGACAACTACTAAGTGGAATGCAAAAATAAAAGCTCAAAGAAAATAAAAATAAAAGATTTGTAAATCCTCAAAGACATTTCCAAAACTAAATTCCTCCCTAAAATGTCATGGTCACCCTATAGGTCACAGTGGAATGCTCCTATTTAAGTACAAGAGGATACCCGCCCCCCCAAAAAAAAAAACCCAAACCAGAAATCAGAATACCACTCCCCAAGCCATATATTTAATTTCTTTCATTTTTTTTTCATTTTTTAATTTATTTTAACAACACAACCTTATCACCTGCAAAGTACTCTCCATTATACTTACTCTCCAATACACCTAATACACTTTTCAAGTCTATGATTCAATTCTTGTAAACATTTTTCAAACTCATCTGGTTGGATGACTGACAACACCTCCCTCATTTTCTTCTTCATCTCTTCTACATCATCACATCGCTATCCTTTCATGCCCCTCTTCATTCTTGGAAACAAACAGAAGTCACATGGAGCAAAGGTGGATGTAAGTCAGGCGTGTGGGGCAAGAGAGGCATGCTGTTTTTTGTCAAAAACTGGCATACTGAGATGGCTGCATGAGCAAGTGCATTGTTGGGGTGGCAAAACCAGTCCCATGTCTACCACAAATCAAACCTTTTTCAGAGCCTCGAAATAGAAAGCTTGATAAACAGTCTGACCTGTTGGAATGAACTTCAAATGTGCTACAAGTCGATATTTTCATATGTTTGGAAAGTCGACAGACATCCAGAACAAGGTTTGTTATCAATAGACATTTCACCTTTTTTTGAAATAAGAAAATCATTTGTACACTTGAGTTTTTCCCATAATGCTATTTTTATAAACTGTGTTTAACATCAAAACAGTTTCTGCAGCACTTTTTCTGAGCAGGAAACAAAATTTCACAGCCACACATGGTTCTCATACATTGACCATCACAAAAAAAGAGGTTCAAACAAAACTGCTTTGACAAAAAAATTCCCTGTGATCAGAGAGAACTTCCCCAGCGGATGCCACTGGATGCACTATCTCAGAGCAAGTTGCTTGATGCTCATCTCACAGGAAAAATACACACTACAAAAGCTACACTCAGCCCAGCACAATTCTGATTTCAGAATGGGGACACCCTTATATTTACAGGAATAAAAGGCCTGCCCTGCTGGTTTTGAACTGCTGACCTTGGAGTTAGCAGCCCAATGAACAACCACTACACCATCAGGGTCAGAATTGACTCAATGGCAGTAAATTTGACAAGTTTGGTTTTTTATAACTTAAAGACTCAGATGACACTTTTTTCTTTGAATACCATAGCTTAATGAAGGCAAATCATTGCATTAGTACTGACAGTGATGAAATTACCAATAGAAATAGGAATATGACTATTTTTTCAGAATTGAAAATCTATTTCTTCCTCAAGTACAAAAATTGATTGCATTTCAGAAGTGAAACTATTTTACAATCTGAAATTTTCCCACCCACAGACCCCTTCAATAGCAGATTTATAGATCCTGTTTGTGAAATAATTTTCCTTCTAATGATGCAAATTATTGGATTAAAAGAGACAGAAGTGATTTTAAACATGAAGGGACCATTTGAAAATTTGCGTTGAAATTTTCTGTGAGTTAAGTAAACAAGGTGCTATAGCCAGAATATATTGCTAGGATGCAAAACTAATGATGAAAATTAGAAGGAGTGGCTACTGTATTTTCCATTGACTGTTCCCAAACTGAAGCATTTCATTTGCTATGGAAGGATTTAATGATTGGTACAACTTGAATATGATTAATAAAGGTGAAAACAGGACAAACCACAGAGATTATATGTTGTCATATTCAAATCAAAGACTTGGTTTTGGCTTGACTGATGCACTGGAAACTCAAATTAATGAATTACATCAGTACCGGAAAATCATTTTGCAACACCTTGTTGGGGTCATTATTAACAGTCACTGAATGTGGACTGCCTTTTAGAGAAAGAAACTAAGTGTCTGAGCCCTCAACTGTGGGGGAAACTTCACAAATGTACTTTCACTTCTTCTCAGCTTGACTCACTTTAGCAGGTCACAACCCAAAATAGAGTAACAGACAAGAGGGTAACCTATCATGTATGCCTAAGAGAACATGTGACTGATAAGTATAGTAACTGATAAAGTTCAATCAACTATTTTCAGTGAAGTAAGTACAGCTTACTATTTCAGTTTTTCCATAGCTCCCATGCTTGATTTTTCTCATATAGCTAAGTATTCTTTTAAACTATGTATCTCCAACAGATAGAAACGTTGCCATGTGATTTGTCACATTTACTGGCTTATAAAGCCATACCGGTGACAAAACTGCAAAGCAAGTACTTCATTGTTTAGGTGAAGATGCCAAAATTTATTTATCTCAGTGCAGAGACTAGTTCTGTAACAATGCTAACAACATGTCAGGGCACTATAAAGGATGCAACAGGAAATTTTAGTTCATAATGAATATGAGTAGCCTGTTTTTACACCACATCATGCACATTTATGTAATGTTATAGGACATAGCACAGATTGTTGTCCAGAAGCAGTTGGGTTTTTTTTACTATTGTTAGTTACCCCTCCCTCTTATTTGACACCTCTACTCATGAATGAGCAGTTCTTAAAACATATTTAGTCGATGATCAATTTTAAAATGTCTTTCTTATACATGTTGGGAAGCCCATGTAGTAGCAACAGCTGTGTGGTAATTACATAATCTGGTGCCAACTTGATACTATTAAAAGTGAAGAGGTGGGCACCTCGGGTGGCATCTCTGCCCACTCCTGGCCCTCTCTCCCAGTGCCCCAGCTGCTAAGGCCGGGTCCTGGGCATCATCCAGCCCTCCATCACAGGCACACAACCGCCTATAAAGCACTTGAACCCGGCCCCAGGACCCCTCCTGAGCTCTCCGCCTCCAGGGCTGTGATGGCCTCTTCTCCCAGCTCATCTAATCCCCCCCGGGTCAACTTCCCATCTGTAGCTTCCTTTAGGAAGCCTGGTGGTGCAGCGGTTACGAGCTGGGCTGCTAACTAACCTCCGGGTGCGCACTTTGAAGCCTCCAGGAGAAAGAGGGGCAAGAGCTATGATCTTGGCAGTCCAAAGGGGACAATTCTGCCCTGTCCTACAGGGTCAACTGTGCATTGACATGGAGAAGCCGGTCATCCTTTTATATGGCCCCAGTGGGGGGCTCGTCTGCCACCTTCCTCTCATCCCTAAAAATGCTGCTGTGTGGCCAGTCTCAACTACAGCCCATGCACTGCTGGAGGGCCTCAGTTAGACCTCACCTGCTCCGGGAAGCCACACTGACACCTGTGCATCACTTGGTGCATCACTTTTCCTATTTGGCCATCACCTTCAGAAGTGGGCTCCTGGACAGAGGACTGAGTCCGTTTGTCCTTGCGTCCCGAGAGTGGAGTCTGCTGCGGTGCTCAACAATGGCTGAAGGAGGCATCTTTTCGTCTAACAGGAACTCTTCACATGGCTCCCCCTTGCAGGCAGGATAAAGTTCGGAGTTCCTCCTCAGCTGGGCAGGCCCTGCCGCCCCACCCTTGAAGCAGCTCATCTCCCACACCATGGTGTTTGTGTTAAGGCCTGTTGACCAACCACCGCCCTCCACCCCAACCGCCCCCAGCCTCCAATGCAGTAACCTGCTTTTTAAGGTCTGTTTCCACAGCAGTGTTTGGACATATTATTGGCTCAAGTATTATTGGCTGAATAAATAAACGCATTAAGACAGGAGACTGTTTGAAGATAAACAAGTGGCCATCTAGCTCAGAAGCAACAAAGCTCACATGAAAGAGGCACACCAGTCTGTGTGATCATGAGGTGCCAAAGGGATCCGCTATCAGGCAGCAAAGAACAAAAAATCCTATTGTTGTGAATGGGGGGGAAGTGCGGAGTGGAGACCCAAAGCTCACCTGTAGGCAACTGACATTCCCTTACAGAAGGGTCGTGGGGAAGAGACAAGCCAGTGTAGCAACGATGAAACATACAATTTCCCTCTAGTTTTTCAATGTTTCTTCCTTCCCACTATCATGATCCCAATTCTACCTTACGAATCCGGCTACACCAGAGCATGTACACAGGTACAGCTAGGAACTGGAAACATGGGGAATCCAGGACAGATGATCCCTTGAGGACCAGTGGTGAGAATGGTGATACTGGAAGGATGGAGGGAAGGTGGGGTACAAAGGGGGAGCCAATGACAAGGACCTACATATAACCTCCTCCCTGAAGGATGGACAACAGAGAAGGGAGATGTCGGACAATGTAAGACATGAGAAAATAATAATAAAATATAAATTATCAAGGATTCATGAGGGAGGGGGAAAAATTAGGAGCTGATCCCAAGGGCTCAAGTAGAAAGCAAATGTTTTGAGCATGATGATGGCAACAGAAGTACAAATGTGCTTGACACGATGGATGGATGGATGGGTGGATGGATTGTGATGAGTTGTACGAACCCCCAATAAAATAATTTAAAACAAAAGGCGAAGGGATGGAGTTTAGCCTGTCAATCAGGTCACTGCTTGATGACTGCATTTGGAGGTGCTATGAAGACAAATATTTTGTTGTAGGTGGGACAACCTGCAAGACAAACTGCAAGACATTTCTGTTGACAAACCACAAGGTGGTACACTAATAGAGCCAGAGCCCAGGAGCTGGAGGAGTCATGTGGAGACCCACACCAGGACTGAGATGCTTCTGCCACCACTGCATCCTCAAGACTTTCCACCCACTGGTCTGTGATCTTCCTGCATTCAGCGTCATTGCATGTGTTGCATGAGTCTGAAAAGGAATTTCTACTTTGGTACCAAACGAATGGGTTAATATTGAACTGGAGGACTTGACCTGGACTGAACTGGGATATTTTCTTAATGTACACTTACTCTTTCTATAAAGTTCTTTCTTAGACACATCTATGCATGTCAATGAATTTGTTTCTCAAGTCTATCTGGACTGATGCAAACTGCATATCTGGAATTGAGTGCTCAGAGTTGACGTCCCTTGGAAAATCCTGCTAAAGATCAGACACAAGAAAGGAGATACTGGGGCTGAGCCCCGGTGGCATAAGTGGTTGAGTGTGGGACTGTGGCCCTCAGGCTTGGCGGTTCATATCCAGCGGCAGCTCTCAGGAGCAGCACTGGGTAGCGCCCATGACCAACAGCAGCAGTGGTGCTCCCTCCCCCCCAACACAAAAAAGGAGATACCAATCGAGAAGTTGAAACCACCACCAATATGCAGACCAGAATATGTTTAGGTTTGTTATGTGGTGTGTTTCCATTGGATGACTCAAACTTTCCAAAAATCGGAAGTAAAATTAAAGATAGGCAAACATTTCTATCAGCACAGTATATTTGTCATTTAAGAGGGGATAATGAACATATTGAAAACATAACCAAACAAGATACTGCCAAGTACTGATTACTAATCAGCTCACCCTCAGAGGACCACTAACAAGAGACAAATCAATGTCACATGTACTCCAGAAGTATCAAATACCAGAGATCATTTTCATATAGCTCCATATTACATCTTCATTGACACAACTGAATTTTGTATAAAAAGGAAGGTATCGGTGTATGAAGTTCTCTTACACAGAATACCCTTCATAAACAAGGTGGCTATACTAGCATCCTAAAATTGCTTTTGAGTTGGGCTCGACTCAGGTACAACCTCAGAGAACACTGCTCACTCCTGCACTGTCCTCGCAACTGTCATAGTGGAGCCCACCGTGACTGACATCACACCCGCCCCTCCCACTGAGGGTCTGGTATTTTTCTCAGACCCTTTATTTACCAGCATTGTCCTTGTGCAGAGACTGGTCCATCCAAGTAACGTGTCCAAAGTGCATGAGACAGAGCCTTACTGTCCTTGTGTTCAACATTATTCATGAGCCTTTAATCCTGATGCCAGGTTCTTCTCAGTATGCCAGGTTCTTCTTCTGTATGCTAAGCATACAGATTAAATAAATATTATGGGAGGATACAAAGCTAACATGCAGTTTTCTTGATTTAAACCATAAATATACCTTGATTTGTTTGAATGACTTCCTCTTTGTCTGTGTACAGGTCTACGTGAGCACAATCAAGTGTCTGAAATGCCATTCTTCACAATGTTATCCACAATTGGAATGTGGTTATGTCTTTTCATAGTCAATAAAACATAAACAAACATCTTTATAGTCTTCTCTAGTTTCAGCCAAGACTTATCTGACGTCAGCAATGATTCCTCATTCCACATTCTTTTCATAATTTGGCTTGATTTCATGGCAGCTCCCTGTCATTGTACTGCTACAAACATTTTTAAATCATCTTCATCAAAATTGTATTTGCAGATGATATCGATATTTTCCTAACTTCCCTATTTTACTTGGTCACTTACCAGCACAGTCACCCAGAGTGGACAGTTTCAGTGGAATATTGTCTTACACATAGTTGGTAGAATTCTTCAGTTTCTTCATCACTGATTTTAGTGCTTAATGTATAAATTTAAGTAACTGTATTAACTGGACATCCTTGTAGGCTGATAGATATTACCCAACCACAGACAATATTGTATTTCAACACATAGATTGAAATGTTCTTTTTTAACAATGAATGTGATGCCATTCCTGTTGAATTTGATATTCCTGGCATAGTCAGTCATGTGATTATCTGACTCAAGAGGGTTAATACCAATCCATTGCAGCTCCCTAATGCCTTAGATATCAGTCTTTGCATGTTCCATTTCATATTTGATGACCTCAAGTTTAGCTAGATTCACACTTTGCACCTTTCATGTTCTGATTATTAATGAATTTTCAGCTATTTTTTCTCATGTTGAGGAGAAATGAAACTTTTCAGGAAAAAGCTTTACTTCACCCACAACATCTACTTTGAGAGAGGCAGCTCTTCTCCACTTGTATTTTGAGTGTCTTTAACCTGAGAGTTCATTTTCCAGCACTATATATTGTACTGTAACAGTCCGCCATGGATGAATCTGCTGGTATTTAAAATACAGGCAGCATAGCTTCCAGCATTACAGAAACATGCGGGCCACCACTAGAAGAACCTGACAGATGAGTAAGGGAGACAAAATATCCTCTAAAGCCCCTATCAGCTGGCCAATCCTCCAACTACAAGGTCATCTTAAATCCTAGGGATTATTTTTAGGGATACCCCAATGTATAAACCTTCACAGAGAAGCATGGCAATTTCATTCATCTTTAACAAAGTTTATGTCCTAGGAAAGACCATCTTTCTCATGTAAGCATGTATGATTTCATAATAGAAGATAAAATATAACCCATATTTCCCAATGTTAAAGTTGCTTTACATATACGCCTATGTTTAATGATCACGAACAGCTCAGCAGAACAACCTTAATCCCTAAAAGCTTTCAAAATCCCTTGGCATACAACAAAGCTTCAAAAAGACTCAATTAATTATCCTTGATATGTGTGGTAGCAGATATTGCCTAGCAGCTTAATTATGATGAGCTCATTGAAGAATTTGGAAAGACAATGCCGAAAGAGAAATATTTTTAATTATAATATTAGAAATAAAGATCTATGTAAAAGTAAAATATAATAATTTGTTGTAATGTTTCTTTTCTGATCATTAAATCTTCTTTCATGACATCTTTTAATTTATCTGTTTCTATAATTATAGCATTTATTATACAACAAGCACCAATATTCAAATGTGAATTTAAAGCAAAATTGGTGAAAATCAATCTTATATTGATTGGTGAAACAATAAGTTCACTGACTTATTTTCTCTGTTGTAGAATAAATGAAGTGATTTGCATAGAAAACATGGTTTACAGTAACGATTGCAGCACCCCACATCCACTAAAATTTTAATAATCCAATTCTGCTAAAACAGCATATGCCACTTTTATAGTCCATCGCTCATATAGTCCACTGAAAAAGAAGCTGCATCATGGGAAGTTAAAATACACACACAAGAGGGCTTGGAAAAGGTTTTTGCAAAATTTGAATATCTTTCAATTCCATTTTTCTGTGAGCTGTTTAAAGTCCCTTCATATATGTGCATGACCCACAGATCTCATTCAAATGCCTGAGAAGAATGGGGAGTGGTTACAGTGTTTAGAATCCCACATGCCTTACACATGATCAAAACTCCTGTAAAGCACAGCTCTACTGTGTGTTGGAATCAATTTAACATCAACTGGTCTGTAGACTTTAAAAAAGATTATTGTTCAAGATTGGCAAGACAATATACACTTGTGAGTCAGACGTAGGTCTAAAGTGACCAGATTTTAAGCGGGACACCACTGATTAAAAATTTGATTGACTTCCTCTAGTTCCCATGCTGCCTCCTACCCACTATCATGACCCCAATTCTACCACATAAATCCAGCTAGACCAGGAGATGTACAGTGAAGTTGGAAACATGGGAAACTTAGGATAGATGATCCATCAAGACTAGTGATGGGAGTGGTAATACCAGGAGGGTGGAGGTATGGAGGAATAGAAAGGAAGAACCAACTTCAGGGATCTACACGTAGCTTCCTCTCTGGGGCATGGACAACAGGGAAGTGAGTATTGGGACACATTGGACAGTGTACAGGATGAAAAAATAATTTGTAAATTACTAAGGGTTCAAGGGGAAGGGGGGGAGGAAGGGTAATATAGGGAGCTGATAATGGGGGCCTGGAGGGAGGGAGGATGTTTTGAGAGTAATGATGGCAATGGGTGTGTAAAAGTGGCCTGCATACAACTGATGTTGTTAGGGATTGTGATGGGAGTTGTAAGGGCCCCCCAATAAAATGATTATTTTTTTTAAAAAGGTGGGGGAGGGAAAGGGGAGGTTTTTTGTTGGTTTTTTTTTAAAGAGGAGCTTGTATCAAGGGCTCAAGTGGAAAATATTGGGAAATGTATGTGGAAATATGTGTGCAAATGTGCTTGATACAAATGATGTACTGAATGTTGTAGTGGCTATAAGAGCCCCCAATAAAATTTTAAAAAATTTTTGGTTGATATAGAGCAACAAAAATTTTCACAGATGGAGTACTATGCATCGCTGAAAAGCAGTGATGAATGCATGAAGCACATCACCACATGGGAAGAACTAGAGAAAATTATGCTAAGTGAAGTTAGCCAAGTATAAAAGGACAGGTACATGAGTCCACTGAGGTAAATGTAATTTAAAAATAATGCAAAAGGGGTATCTTGGGTTGCTACTGTATTCAGAAATGCCTGGGGAGAGGCCCAAGTAGTACGGCAGTGGCCAGACCAAATTCTGAGCTACATATACTAGCCAACTGGAATGGGGGGATGGGGGTAGGCCGTGGGGCAAATGGTAATGTGTAGAGAGGAAATGGAGTACTAACCCTCCCAAGGGGAGTGTATTGTTCATATCTCCACAGCAAAAGAGGGACCAAACTTAAACCTAGTGATCCAGGATGTGAACGCAGTGTGGCAGTATGAAGTGGAGAACCAATAAAGGAGTCTGAGCACACAACCCCAGTCCCGACTACTGGGGCAGCCACCTCTCCACCAGGGGAGCTTGCCTTGGAGGTCAGCACTTGAAGCTGCAGCCTGGGGAATGAGAAATGCCTGACCAGAACACATGAGACCAAATGAAGAGGGAGGAAGAGAGAATGGAGTGTATCCTGGTCCACCGATCCTTCAGGATGATACTCTGACTCAGAACAGCCGATGCACAAAGAGGATCATATGTGGCCAGCTCCACCATGAAATACAGCTACCATCACTGACCCAAGGCCTTTGGGGACAACAGTGGAGAACCAGGGTCAGGATTATACCCTGTCTGACACAACCACACCAGGGAAAAACACTAAGGGTGTACAGCAGAGTGTGGAGATCCAGATGAAATTACCACAATAAACCTTGGGACTAGGGAGGGGCACCCCATCTGACTCAACGAGGGAACACTCCTGGAGGTCAATGAACAGACCTTGAATTACTTTGAATATTGAATATATTACCTTGAATATATGAAATTGGGGGTATTGTTGTTGTTATCATTGCTTTATTTTCTTTGGTTGCTTCATTTTGGGAAGCCTTTTTTGGGTACATATTGTCACCTGTGCAGGTCTATCTAGATAAGATAGGCTGGATGAACAGTCTGGAGGCAAAAACAACAGAACTGAGGGTTCTTGGGTGCAGGCCATGGGAGAAGGGGAGGAGGGGGAAAGGAGATAGTGTTGACCAGCCCAGGGATAAAGGTATACCAATTAATCCAAAATTAGAGACAAGGTGGTTGTGAGAAGTCCAGTAGAGATTGACCAAGGGTAATGTAACAGAAAATACTGAAACCCAATGGAGGCTGAGGCAAGAGGGAAGTAAAAGGAAATAGAGGAAAGAACTGGGGGTAAAGAGCATTTATAGAGGTTTAAATACAGGCATGTACATAGGTGCATATATTTATATGTGACAATGGGGGAAATAGATCAATGAACTTATACATATAGGCTTAGTAGTAGAACAGCAGATGGGCATTGGACCTCCACTCAAGTACTTCCTAAATGCAAGAACACTTTGTTCTATTAAATTGGCATTCCATGATGCTCATCTTCCCTACCTGATCACTGAAGACAAAAGTGTGCATAAGCAATGGTGTTAAAGAAGGCTGATGGTGCCCAGCTATCAAAAGATGTAGTGTCTGGGGTCTTAAAGGCTTGAGTAAACAAGCGGCCATCCAGCTCAGAAGCAACAAAACCCACATGGATAAAGCACACCAGCGTGTGGACCATGAGTTGTCAAAGGGATCAAGGTTGTCAAAGGGATCAGGGTTTAAGAACTAAAAGCCATAACATTGCGTACTTGCTTTCCTGATATGATCACTGATGATAAATGTGTGCATAAGTAAATGTGGTGAAGAAAGCTGATGGTGCCCAACTATAAAAAGATATAGCATCTGGGGTCTTAAAGACTTGAGTAAACAAGCGGCCATCCAGCTCAGAAACAACAAAGCCCACATGGAAGAAGCACAGCAGCCTATGTGACCACAAGGTGTTGAATGGATCCGGTGGTAGGCATCAAAGAACTAAAATTATATCATTATAAAAAAGGGGGAGATCAGATTGGTGACCCAAAGCCCATCAATAGGTGAAGTGACATCCTCTTACAGAGGGGTTACAGGGAGGAGATGAGCCAGTTAAAGTACAGTGTAGTAACAACAAAATATGCATCCTTCCTCTAGTTCTCAAATGCTTCCTCACACCCACTATCATGCTTTTGGTTCTACCAGACAAGCCTGACTAGAACAGGGGATGTACCCTGGAGGTGGAAACATGGCAAACTTAGGATAGATATTCACTCAGGACTAGTGGTGGGAGTAGTGATACTGGGAGGGTGGAGGGATGGTGGAGTAGAAAGGGGGAACTAATTTCAGGGACCTACATATAACCTCCTCTCTGGGGCACGGTCAACAGGAAAGTGAGTGAAGGGACACATTGGACAGTTTACGATATGAAATAGCAATTTGTAAATTTTTAAAGGTTCACGGGACGTAGGAAGGAAGGGAAATACGGGGAGCTGGAACTGGGGGCCTAAGTGAAGGGAGGATATTTTGAGAGTGATGATGGCAACAAGTGTACAAATGAGATCTGCATACAATTGATGTATGTATGGATCATGAGGGGAGGTGTGTGAGTACCCAATAAAATGATTCACTAAAAAAAAGGGGGGAAGGGAATAGTTTTCTTTTTAAGAGGGGCTTATACCAAGAACTCAAGTGAAAAATGTTTGGGAATGTATGTGGCAACATGTGTGCAAATGTGCTTGATACAGATGATGTACTGAATGTTATAATAGCTGTAAGAGCCTCCAATAAAATTATTTTTGAAAAAAATTCATAGAATGCAAAAATAGTATTGTAATATATTTATTTTAATTTTAAAACACTGCGGGACATTGTTAAATTGTTAAAAAGCGAGATATCTGCTCATTTTAGTCTAAAAGAGTTCTTGTCACATGATCTGTGTGACTGGACCAGTTCGAGTTTCTCAAGACCTCCATTTCTGGCCTGTAAAATGGGGCTATTTTTCTGCTCTTTGTCCACTCTGGTCAGGAACTGGGCTGCCAACAGCACTTTTTGAATCCACAACAACGAGGCCAGGTGGCCCCATAGGGATTCTCACCCTGGGGGCCTTGTAAAGGGTCACGAGGAGGCAGAACCCTCCTCCTGGCCGTGAGCTCAGTTTTTCCGTGTGTCCTCCCCACCAGCAGCGTGCTCTGGGCAGAAGCGCGTCGTGTAAGCTCCAGACAAACCGCCTCGGGAGCCCTGAACTCCTCAGAGATCATGGGATTGGGGGAAGTCCCTTGGAAGAAACCTAGCTTTCCTACCTTGTTTTTATTTTCATACCCCCAGTCCTAAACCAGCTGGCTGAATCACTTGCAAACAGAGCCAAAGCTATTTCTGGTGCATCACAGGCCACGAGCACGGCCACGCCTCACGATGGGACCCTGAAAATATCCTCCCAGGGCTATTTTTAAGGCCTACAGGCTGTGAACCACCGGACAGGAGAGCGAATCGCTGCCCTGGGGCCCACAAAAGGCAGTGTCAGGCTCCATTTTCAGGAGGAATCTGAGCTCAGCTATGCTGCTGCAATTAAGTGCGGGCTAGCACCTCTAGGTCCAGAGCTGCTCTCAGTGCAAAGCACTATGCCCAGGGCTGCCTTCTTTCTCTCAGAGGGCCTGACCGTGCACGCAGGACCAGGTGGGTCCCCTGGCATCCATCTCCCGGGCGAGCAGGCCAGGTCTGGCTTCCTTTTCACACTGGGCATCCTCTGAGTACATCTCTATCTATGAAGCACTCAACTGCCTCCCTACCAGCTGGCATGATGCACCCACCCAATGATGTCACCAAAGAGAAGACTGGCGATCTGCCTCTGTAAACATTATGGCCAACAAAGCCCTGTGGAGCACTTCAACTAGGTAACATGACAGCCGGGGGGTGGGGGGGTGGGGGACGGGGATGGGACACTATGAGTTGGCATTGATTCAAAGGGGACTGGCAGCATATGGCTTATCCTCAGAATCACCAGAATCACCAGTCACTGTCATCATGCACATCCAAGCTGCCATATATGATTTGCGAAGCATAGTCACATCTGACCCTAGGTCTCTCAGCTCTCCCCTGAGCGGCCCCTTGTCCTCCTCTGCAGTGTGGCACACACCTGACCACACCCCACCCACCCCAGTCATCTGCCCAGGCATGATTTATTCATTCTTTTGCTGAACGAGCCCTGAACACCTGCTCTGCGCGGCCCTCATGACACTTGCTGCTGGTCGTGGCCCCCAGGGAATCCATTCGGGCTTATGACAGACCTCTGTGCGCAGAGGAGAACTGTGCCTGAGTTCTGTGACCTTTGGAAGCAGATCACCAGGCATGTCTTCTGACGCACCCCAGAGTGGGGTTTCAACCACTTTTTGTGCCGTCCAGGGACTAAGCCACATGACATGCTGGATGTGGTGGGGAGGATGCCCTCTACAACTGGGGGCAGGCGATGTCTTTCTTCAAACTGAGGCACCCAGAGGAGGTGCAGATTGGGTCTGCTGTGGTGAGGGGGCCGAGGCCATCCCAGTAGAGGAAATAGCTGCGAATCTGTTGTAGAGCCAGGAGAGACACGTGGTTTGGAGGTGACAGTTTGGTAAGTATGGGGAGTTAAAGAAGTTTAGCTCAGAGAGCCGTGGTTCCCACCCACCCCACTCTCATCTCTATCAACCGGGCAGCTGAGAAAAACACTGCTATCTGCCCCCAAGCTCCAAAAAATTGGATTCAATGCGTGCAGAGTGGTCCCTGACTCTGTACTATACCTGTGCGCATCTCCACAGGTCCCGATGCTCCTACACTCCAGGACTAGTCGGGACGGGAAGCAGGGCTGTGGAGACGGAGGACTGAGTGAACACAGGGTTGCCCACACCAACCCTACGGGGCCCCGACAAAGCCCAGAAGTACCCTGGCCTGGAGGGAAGCGGACAAACGGAGAAGGTGTGGTTGTGGCAGACAAAGGAGACAAGTACGAATAGGGAGGTCAAAGGGCAGTGTCAGAAGCTGCCGGGGCACCTGGCAGGGCCAGGCCGGGGAAAGCCCATGATTGAGCAGACTGTCAGTCATAGGCAGCTGGGTCAGAGCATACTGGGAACTGTCCCAGGGCATGGGGATGAGTGCCTGGTCCTCCCCAGAATGCCCCTGCACTTGTCCTATTCATACCTGCTGCCAGGCTGCCAGTTGCCGCTCCTCGCTCCTTCCTGCAGGCCCAGCTTTTCTTTCAAACCCTCCCCTTTCATGCCCCACAGAGACGCCAGTTTCACCTCAGCACAGACAGCTCCCAGCCCCACCATGTTGCCCCTGTCCCAGCCCTGACTGGGGCAGAAAAGCAGAACTGCTATGTGTACTGTGTACCTCCCCCACCCCCCCACTGCCCCGAGACCAGATCTGAAGGTGTGGTCACAACAACAACAGTTGCCGAAAAGCTGGTCTGATTCGTGGCAGCCCTGATGGTGTCAGAGTCCAGCTGGGCCCCGTCCAGTTTTCAATGACGGTGACTGTTCAGAAGTCAGTCACCAGGTTTTCCTTCTGAGGAGCCCCAGAGAAGACTTGAACCATCTACCTTTTGGTTAGCAATTACACTGAATTGCACTACGACCGAGGCACCTTACCTCACAGCTTCAGAATCAACTCCATGGCAGTGAGCGGGGGAGTGAGTGAAGTAACCTAAGTACAGAGAACCCCCCAAAGCCCCAAACTCCCATTGAGTCCATTCAGGCTCATAGCCACCTATAGGACAGGATAGGACTGTTTCCTAGGGGTTCTGGGGCTATCTTCACAGTAGACAGCCTCTCCTTTCTCCCATGGAATGGCTGCTGGTGCTTAAACTGCTGACTTTATGGTTAGCAGTTCAATGCATAACCCACTAGGCCACCAGAGCTCCTTATGGTAGGACATTCCTAAAATTTATTGCATACATTCAGGTATGTACACATGCATAAAAGTATTGACATAAGTACATTTTTACGCATAGATACAAATATGCGTGCTCACAGCAGGTATATCTGTAGGCCCCAGGGACACATGCATTCACCAAAAGCTATGTGACTAGGCTCTGTGAAGTGCCTAAAAAAAGCTCTCTGAGATGGAACCAACTTCAAGGATCTACACATAACCTCCTATCTGGAGGACAGACATCAAAGGGGTGGGCTGGGGGAGAGGTTGGGCAGTGTAAGATATGACAGAACAGTAATAATTTATAAAATATCAAGGGTTGGTGGGGAAGGGAGAGCAGGGAAAGAAGGGAAAGGATGGGAAGCTGATATCAAGGGCTCAAGTAGAAAAGCGGGTATGGAGAATGACAGCAGCAGACATGCGAAGGTGTTTGGCACAATATATATATATATATATATATATAGTGAAAATGATGTACGAGCATTCAAGAAAATGATTTTTAATTAAAGAAAGAAGAAGTTCTCTGAGGACACAGGCCTGGCTCTCCCCACCTCCCCCTCCCCCGACCCCTGACGCGCGCTCGCGCACACACACACACACACACACACACATCTTCTGTTTGTACTAGCTTAGGAAACATAACATCACAGGTCACTCGGATTCTGGAACACATGCTTCCAACATATGGCGAGAAGGAAGGAAGCTTGACTTTACTTTTTGAAATTTGTGCTCCATGAGGCTCATTTTTTATTTTAACAGTAAATGACTTCTAGGAAGATAACAGGAAGTGGCATCTTTCCCGGGCTTGTCCACATTCCCAGTGTTGCTGAAAAAATAAAAACAAAAACATATGGCAGAATCAGTGACTCAGTTTCAACCAGCAGCCCCTACTGTCTAATTCATATGAGCTTTGAAAAACTGTCTAGCAAAAGAGTTAATATTTTCACATGCTCAACATTCATTCTGGCCTTTACTCACAAAAGTGAGGATATAGAAATACAGTAGATTTTGTATACAAAGTAGCTTCTATTCAAATATATCCTTAAGGCAAAAATGTCAAATCTCAATTGCTCTGTTTAAGTATGTCAAAAACATGGGTTGTGCTGTCAAGATAGACGGCATTTTTCTCCACCCTTATGTGAGCTCTTTGGTTGAGAAAAGAGACACTGTCCTTCTTATCTGCGAAAAACAGGGAAAAAGAGTCATTTTTGTGCATTCGATCACCAGGCACCCACTCCTTCATTCCCCCTTCCTTACTTTATAATGGTGGCAAAAATGTGTAAGCTTGAACCAAGGCAATGTGAAACTGAATCACCTAAAGAATTTGTGGTTCTGGATCAAGACACCTTGACCTTATGCAAATTATCTGCACCCTCACTCCACTCTACTTCCCTACACTCTATTCCATTCCAACCCAATCAATTCCACTCCACTCCCCTCCATTCCAGCCCACTCCAATCCATTCCATTCCATTCCACTCCACTCCACTCCATTCCATTTCGCTCTACTCCATTCCAGACCACTGCACTTTAATCCATGCCACTCCACTCCACTCTACTCCAATACATTCCAAACCACTCCATGCCATTCTACTACAATCCATGCCATTCCAACTCCATTCCATTCCATTCTAATCCATGCCATTCCACTCCACTCCATGCGACTCCACTCCACTCCAGTCCAATTCATGTCATGCCATGCCATTCTGCCTCTAATTTTCTCAGCCTCAGGACTCTGAGAACATTCCCAGGTCCCAAGTTTCCATGTTTTTGTGGGGTGGCATCACTGCCCTCTGGTGGCCATGAGAGCTACCCAGCGCTGCTTCTGAGAGGTGCTGCTGGATTTGAACCACCAAGCCCGAGGGCCCGCAGTTCCTACTCAACCACTTGCACCACCGGGGCTCAGTCCCCCAAGTTTCCATTTCTTTCCTGATTGCTGCTTAGATGAGAACAGACGGGAGCTGCCCTTTTACAATAAGGGCAGGTCAGTTACTATTTTCACAATGGTATTACTATTTTCTCTCAAAAGGGCATGGAACCAGAGTCTTCTAGAACTGTGAGGCCTTCCTGGTTTGTACATTCTGCCACACTCCCATACTGGTGGTTTCCTGAGGGGTGGAGCATTTAAGATACAGGACAAGGGTCTGCGTATCTGCATGCATATAGTGGGACAGCAAATGGTGGGTACAGGAGCTACAGAAGAAGAAACAGAAGCCTGGTGGGTAAAGTAGGCAATGAGAACTGCCAAGAGGAGAGAAAGACAAGTAGAAGCTGAGGGCTTCTCTGAGGAATCAAAGACCTCAGAAGAGAGGTTGGGTGTTCAACGTGACTACAGTGTGGAGGAAGGCGGAAGGGAGGCCAAGAGGAAGGAAGAAAGGTAAGAACAACACAGTCTCTGGTTTCTAATTCACTTCCAACCTGGAATGTGCTGCAAGTAATCTCTCCAACCATTGCTGTTGTAGTTACCATTCAGGCAGACCTGGCTCGTGGAAGTCTCATGAGCACCAGCATTAACACTGCCTGCTCTGCACCCACACCGGGACTGGTGGGCGGTCAGACATCTCCATCTGTCCTGTAGGCTAGTCATTGACTGCTTCTATCTCAGTCTGGAGTCTCTGTCGAGGCCTATTCAGCATCACAGCACGCCACTAGCCTCCACTGGCAGATGGCTGGTGTCTGGGCCCGAGGTGCTCTGTCTGAGAACCAGTCCAGTCTTCTGTGTGGAAGAGGAAAGATGCCCCAACCATGGGTGTGACTTCAGACTGGAGACTCACCTTCATGAGCTTCAACAGAGACCCATTCTTAAACAGAGCTGATGTCATCACTAACCCACGACGAGTGCTAATCGAGGCAGTTTCATCAGATTCATAGTGCACGTCAGATGGGAGCCACCCAGCTCCTGTTTCACTGCTATTCAAAATGAGGTTACAGGAGAAGCAGCTGAGGGGACTGAGGTTTGGAAGAGAAACTCTTGTTGTTCTTCAGAGAGAGAGAAGGCAGCAGGTTTCAACAAACCAAAGGTAAGAACAGCTAAACAGAGCCATCCAATAATGAAACAAGCTGTCTTAGGAAGCAGTGTGTCCCCCACTCAAAGAACCTGGAGGACTTCCTTTACAGTATCATTCAGGGGTTGCCGCTCACCAGGACGCCAGCCATTCCTTGCAGGGTGTAAACCGAAAGTTAGTGCTGTCTCCTCTCTTCTCCAAAGAGCCTTTATGCTTCCTGCACAGGGTTCCCCCATTCCTCTCAGACTGCAAACAACCCTAGTTGCTGTCCTAGGGTAAACAGAGTCTGTCCCTAGCTGGCCTCGGTCCTTGGCTCACAGTGACCAGTGCTGAGTCATAGACCCATGTCCTGGCTTTGACCATGTGAAAGAGGTATTTGTAGCTTCATTTACTTATGAGGAAAGTGAGGAGTACAGACATTACGTAACTAGCTCCTAAATGGAAGTTTACCTCCCAACCACTAAGCCGTACCAAGAGAGACAATTTTTAGGTAAGAGAAGGAATAATATAAACAATGACTCCCCCTAGTTGAACCTGTTTGCAAACTGAGTTTTTGAACCTGTTCCTTGCAATGGTGCCTAGTGATGGATGAGCTCATCCTTAGTCTTTGCCCACAGAATTTTTGACTACCTTCAATTCCTCCATTTTATTATAGGACAGGTAGAATAGGGATTGGCAAATGTTGAACAGTTGTAACATCTGTTAATTGTTTGTTTGGCTGCTTAATCCACCATCCAACCCTTCCTAAAAGAATGTTCTGGAGGAACTGTAGGTATGCGCAGACACATGCTCATACACAAGTGAACATGAAGCAAATAAAAGCCCATTTACATTCAGTACATCCGATGAGTCTTGGGTGGAGGGATGAGAGGAACAACAAAATGTTCTAAGGTGTCTTGGGTCTTATGTCTTAGACCCTGGATCTACAGGAAATCCAAACAAGACTAGCAGGAAATATCAGTCTGTCACTGACTCACTACTAATTCCTTAAGATCACAATTCCTCCCAAGTGTCAATAACACCAGAAGGTAGGATTAGATAGGCATAAGTATGACTGTAACCTTTGGTTAATAAAAGGTAGTACTTTGCATGTGAGTGAGAGGTGGACGCGGCTGCTTCACACACAGTGGAGGATGAATACTGTGGAGTGTCACGCATGCCGATTGGGAAACTTACTCAGGTTACACAACTGACCTCTGTAAGGAAGATTCTGCTTACTCATCATCTTTGAGAAAAGGTCTAAAGAAGTCAAGACGTTCTCTGCTACCTCCTGTGGTGGTTAGATGTTTTTAGGTCTAAACTTGAAGATGTGTGAGAAGTGAAGGAGCGGGATCCAACCTGTTAATCGGGTGGCAGCCTGCTGCTGCTCCTGGAGGATGTGGTTTTCTCATAAGGTGGACCCTGGGGACCTCCCCCTCTTCACCACTTTACCTCCTGCCTGCTGTGACTGAGTCACTGATGCTGAAAGTAGCTGAAACCAATTTAGGATCCACCCCACTCTGACCCCACCGGCCTGTGATCTTTTGCATTCTGCATCATTGCATGTGACCGTGTGAGTCGGAAGAAGGATTTATGGACTTGTATCAGACTTATGGACTTGAATTGGACTAGTCTGGGATGCCTTATTGATATATAATTACTTCTTTATATAAAGCTCTTTCCTATACATATATGAATGCCATTGGATTTATTTCTCTAGTCAACTCAGCCTAACATATGTCCCTCTTTTTTTAATTTTAAAAAACTGGTTTGTGTGCATATATGTATGTATGCATATTTTAAGTATGTATATGTTGTGGACCTGAACAAGAGGAATTCTTGACAAATTCAATCTCTTCTCGGTTAATCATGGGGTCTGTTGACTCAGTTGTGAATGTTTTGGTTTTCTTTACATTGAGTTACAATTCACACTAATGACTGCACTCCTGGATCTTCATCAGCAAGTACTTCGACTCAAGGCTATGTCATCTGCATATCAAAAGTTGCTAATCATCCTTCCTCTGATCCTGATGTGACATTCTTCTTCATAATATTCAGTTCCTCAGATTATTTGCTTGAATTGGAGCAGTAAGGTGAACGAATACAACCTGGACACGTTTCCTGATTCTAAACCAAGCAGTATTTGTTTGTTCTGTTAGGACCACCACCTCTTATTTCATGGACAGATTCCACATTAGCACAATGAAGTGTTCTATAATTTGCATTTTTCAAAATGCTAGCCATAATTTGTTATATCCAAATAGTTAAATGCGTTTGCATCATCAGTAAAACACACGTAAATATCTTTCTGGTATTTTTGCTTTCAGTTAAAATCACCTGACATCAGCAGGATATCACTCAAGGGACAGTTCTGCTGTGTCCTGTAGGGTCACTATGAGTTAGCCTTGAGTTGATGGCAGTGAGTTTTGGAGAGTTTCTTTTACTTTGTCTCCAACTTTCACATTCCAACTACCAATAATTGTCAATGGGTCTTTATTGCATTGAAATAGCTAGATGCTAGATAGATAGACAGACAGACACATGCATGAGGGAGCTTCAAAAAAGTGCCTTTGTAATTGGATTTTTAAATGAATGGAATATTTCCACAAATATTCATATATATACACATATATATACACATATATACACACATATATACACTGCTTGCTTCGCGGCACATATACTAATATGTGTGTATATATATGCAAAGGTGTTATTTTGGAGAGATGTTATTGTGTGTACTTGATCCAGTCCATAGTATTTTCAATCACCTAATATGAATGTGAAAGCAGGACAATGAAGAAGCAAGGTCAAAGAACACCTGAGGCATTGAACTGGGGTGTTGACCAAGAATGCCAGCTCTGTCATGGACTCCTAAAAATGTCAATGAATCTGTCTTAGAAGTCGGACAATCACAATGCTCCTGACAGGCAAGATGACAAAACGTCATCTCCCGAACTTTGGACATGATATCGGGAGGGACTATTCCCTGGAGAAGGACCGCACCACTCTTTGTTTCCAAAACTTTCCCACCACACCAGACAGAAAACCTGTACATGCTAAGCACTATTAACTCTCATCCCCTGTCCAGTTCACGGAAATTTCTATTCTACTTTCTGTATTTATGCATTGTCAAATTCAGCTATTTCATATAATTGGGTACATATGATATTTGCCTTTTCTGGTATGGCTTATTACACTTGGTATAGTAATTTCAGATTCATCCTTAATCATTGCATATATTGTCATTCCTTTTCATATATGTCTGATATTTTATTTATTCATCTGCTGATGAACACTTGGTTGTTTCAAACTTTTTTCTATTGTGAATAATTCTGCTATGAAAAGTGGCATCCAGGTCTCTGTGGGAATCCCTGTTTTCATGGTTTGGAATATATGCTTAGAGGTGGAATTTCTGGGTCATCTGGTAAGTCTATATTTAATTTTTTTGAGGAAACACCAAACTGTTTCCCATAGATGGGGTACAAATTTGCATTCCCATCACCAATGTGTAAAGGTTTCTATTTTTTCCATCTACTTTCCAGTAATTACTTTATATGAAAGTATTTTGTTTTATTTGTATATGAGAATGTATTTGCATGTATATTAGCCACCTGGTGGATGTCACATATATCTCATGGTGCTTTTGATTTCCATTTCCCTAATGACATCGAGCGTGTACTTACTGGCCATTTGTATATCATCGTAGGTAAATGTCTATTTTAAGCCCGTTTTCAATTTTTGGACATTTTTGGTTGTTTGCATTTTTCACTTTCAGAGATAGGAGGTTTTGTAAATGTGTTCTGGATAATGAACCCTTGCAAGGGATATGATTTCTCCTGCTTTCTTCCATTCTTTGTGTTCATTCTTGGGCACTATTGAGTAGGTTCTGACTCACAGAGACCACGTATATGTACAAGAGAGTGAAACAAACAAACAAACAAAGAAGCGAGAGTAAAACACTACTGTGCCCTGCACCATCCTCACCAGCGTTCTTAGGTTTAAGCCCAGACTTCAGCCACGGTGTCGATTCATCTTGCCACAGGTCTTCCTCCTTGTCACTGCCCCTCTACCACGCATGTCCTTCTCTGTGCGTACATTACAGAATTACTGTTTTCATAACTGTAGCTTGGTGGCAAGATTTTTAAATTGAGAATCATGAATCCCCTCCCCCCCCCCAAACATCTTGTATTCATTACAACGGTCTGACAGGCGAGCTGTCATTCTGCCCATTTGACAGATGGCATAACCAAGCTTCGAGGCTCTTCATTTAAAGGGGGAGTTCAATGGCAAGTCAACTGCCTGTCTACAAACCTCACAGCTTGCTCAGAAAAGGCAAAAGGGGAGCTGCAGGGGAGGTCCTGACACAGCCACAGAGACTTCACCTCTATAAAAAGCACAGACACCAAGGACTCCTGAGCATGTCACTTCACCTACTGCCTCTAGCATTCAACTGGGAAAGTAGGTAGAAACCAGGGTCATGAAGCAAACTAGATGCACAGTCAAGCTAGCTGTCCTGGGAAATAAAATTAGCACAAATAAACCATTCTCCATGATTCAGTGCCCTTTGATAATATAACAAATTGTGGGGCA
This sequence comes from Nesogale talazaci, assembly GCA_004026705.1. Taxonomy (NCBI): domain Eukaryota; kingdom Metazoa; phylum Chordata; class Mammalia; order Afrosoricida; family Tenrecidae; genus Nesogale; species Nesogale talazaci. Next base: position 11,721 of record PVJH01002481.1, on the reverse strand, counting down.
GCCCAGCCAGGTAATTGATGGATGGCCGTCTGGAGACAGAAACACTAGCAGATCCCTTCTTTCTCTTCTTGATCCAACAGATCTGATCCCTCTGCCTCCTATCTACCTGCTAGTTTGATTCTCTCTCTCTCTATTCTTGGTGGCGTCCTGAGTTCCAGAGGCCAGGAAAGCAGCCACTGGGTCTCTAGAGGCTTGGTGAGGGCAGATCTCATCTTGTCACTCTCCCCCCATCTCCTCATACTACAGTAGGCACTGGGTCCTGCATTTTCCCCTTGTTCTTACTTAATCCTAGGAAGAGGGTTCATGAGCCTTATGGGTAATCCCAATAAATTACTATTTGCATACCACCATTTGCACTAACAATCATCATCACATCTGCAACCCTACATCTTATGGGGAAATACATGCAAGGGATATGAGAGAAATTGTTGAATTATGTAAGCACATTCAAAGCATTTGGTCAGGATAATAGGATGGAAAAGATCCATGAGAAAATTATCCGTATGGCAGGAATGCAGAATTTAGCATCTGACACTGCCAGTGTGGAACAGCTCATGGATCATGAAGAAGGATAATTGACAGATCAGGACTTGATGGATTTTTAAGAGAAAAGAAACACGAAGAAGTCATGAGGGAGTAAAAAGAAGTTGTCAAAAATGTTTAGAGGAAAAGAAAGAGCTAGAGTTTTGTTATAAATGAAGTCAATGGTTTCCAGTGCTTGAAAACATGAATCCAGTGCTGATGACTTTGCTCAGGTTGATAGGGAGGTACACAAGAGATGCAGTGAGGTATTACTGTGAAATATGAGTATATGAACTGAAAAAAAGAAAAGGAGCCGACGAGTGATCCTCAGTGATTGCAAACTAGAAATGCCACCCCCATTCATAAGGATAATCCAGATGATCCAGAACCTTCCATAGCTGGAGTTATTGCCCAATTGACAAAATGCCAATGTCACCCTTCTTCATTGTCAGAGAACACTTTTATGGCTTCTTATCTTTATATGTTTATGCATGTATTAAAATAGATCGATAAGTTTATATGCAATGCTTCCAACCCTTACAGACAAAGATCAGATTTAAAAATAAACGGATAACTAAAAACAATAATAATGAAATCTACAAGGGCTGAGTCCCGGTGGTGTAGTAGTTGAGTGAGGGACTGCGGCCCACGGGCGTGATGGTTCAAATCCAGCAGCAGCTCTCCAGGAGTAAGGCTGGGTAGCTCCCACGATCACCAGAAGGCAGTGATGCCCCCCAAGAAAATAATAATGAAAACTAGGAAGAAAAAGAAGTTATTTGACTTATGGCAGAACCTACTTACAACAGAGCCATCTGAAAGAAGTCCAGGTGTAAGTGGGAACTACTTATACTTGATCATATAGGAAAATGGGGGCTCATCAAAGCTAAGTACCTGACTTCCCAACAAGCTAGCGCTGCCTGACTTGAGTGGGTACCTCCTGTGCAACCAACTGCAAGACACCCTGAAGCACTCCCAAAAGAAGAAGAGAGGAGATTCCAAAATGTTCACAATCCACAGCTTCCTTTCACATAAACTGTTCTCCCTCTGGATGCCAAGGCAGCCCGGGGGAACCACCACACACCTATTACTTGCTCAAGGGCTAATTCCAGTGCAATAACTCACTGCTATGAAGCCAGTTCTGACTCAGAGGGACCCTCTAGGACACTGTAGCTTTCTGAGACTAGATCTATGGCAGTAGAAAGCCTCTCTTTCTCCAGAGGAGGAAGCTGGTTGTTCTGAACTGCTAACTTTTGAGATTAGCAGATCAACATGTAACCACCACCAGGGCTCCCCAGGAATGAACTCACAGCAGTGTTTACCTGAGATGTAGCCATTCTAGGGACAGAGGCACTTCCAGTCTATCCCTTTACAGTTTAAACATTTACTTAGGGTCAAGTGCTTCATTGTCATCTCTTCAAGCCTTTCAATTAATTTGTCCATCCAGAACCATTTAACAAAGAACAAATTCCACATGGTCATACTATGTTTCTGTTGTAGGACTGGGGCTCCTCGGTCAGCAACATGAGGGTTTCCTTTTCTGTTTATTTTAAATGCACCAAGATGGCGCATGCATGTGGCTAACAATAAAAATATTTAGGAAGAACATTAAATGTTGTGTAAATGTCAATAGTACCTAAAACGCCTCATAAATTCAACCCAATTCCAATCTAATGTCTTCAAATAAATGGAAAAATGAGTTGCCAACTTTATATGGAAAGGAAAGAAACCCAGGATATGCAAGAGCACAAAAACAAAGAGTAGGCCTTTGCTATGGGCCTTTAAAATCTATTATGTACTCATGTAATGAAAACAGATTGGTACTGGCACAATGATAGCTATAAAGACCAATAAATTAGAACTAAGAACATAGAAATACAGCCAAATACCTACAGACACTTTATCTTTGATAAAGGACTAAAACACCTTAAAGGGGGAAGAGATAGCCTTTTCAAAGTGGTGATGGCAAAATTGGATCGCCATCTGGAAAAAAAAGAAATAGGATCCATGCTTCATATCATGCACAAAAAAATAACTCAAGATGAATTAAAGACCTAACTATAAACCCTAGAACCATAAAGACCCTATATGGAAGGAAAAACGCAAACCAACAGGGACACCCCTTTCTGAGGAACAGCCTTCTTGCCATGGCCCACCAAAATGATGAACTCCAAGAGAATGAGAAGGGGCACCCTCTACATGTTCCTGAGCTCCTTCAGGAAGCATGGTGGTGTTCTGCTGGCTGTCTACATGTCAATCTACAGACGGTGACAGTGTGGATGTTGAGGGCATGGACACTGTTCAGAAGGGAATGCTGCAAAAATGTTACCATGGCAAAACTGGTCTTGTCTATACCATGGCTCTGCATGTGGTAGGTATTGTAATGAACAAGCAAATTAAGAGCAAGATCTGCATCAGTAGAATTAATGTGTGCATGGAGAACATTAAGCATTCGAAAGCCAGGAGAGCTTCCTTTAGCCAAGAAGAAGACCAAGGAGAAGGGCCCCTGGGTGCACCTGAAGCTCTAGCCTACCTCTCTCCCCACCCCCCATCCTCACTCCCACCCCAGAGAGGCCTGCATTGTGCAGACCAATAGGTAAGAGCCCAAGCTATGGGAGCTCATCTCCTATGAGTTCATGTCCTAGTCTAGAAGGAGTACACCTGTCCCTGGGCAGGGGTCCACTACGAAGCACAAATGCATGACCAAGCATAATGAAAAATACCCACACTATAGAAGACAAAATATAGAAGTGAGACCTTCTAAATTACATTTATGCATGTCAAAAGACCATCGAAGAGTTACAAGAGAATCCACATATCAGGGAAAAACATATTTAGCAATGACATAGCAGATAAAGAGCTAATTTCAAAAATCTATAGAAAACTACAACATCTTAGTAAGAAAAATACAAATAAACCAACTGAAAAATGATCACACGACATGAAGAGGCAATTTACTAAAGTTGACATCCAGGTGGCCAACAAGGATAAGTTCATTAGCCATAAAAGAAATTCAAATTAATCCAGCAATGAAATACCAACTCATACCAGTACCCTTACAAAATTAAAAGACAAACAAACAGGAACTGATAAATGCTCAAGAGGATGTGGAGCGACTGGAACGCTCACGCATTCCTGGTAGGATTGTAGTTACAACCACCATGGAAATCAGTTTGACGCTTCCTTAATGCAAATACAAACACTGAGAGAGCCTGCAATCTCTCTCAGATATACACCCCAAAGAAATAAAGAACAGAATACAAACAGACATATGAATACCTATGTTTATTTCAGTCTTTTCTATAATAAATAAATGGAAACAATAAAAAACACCAAGATCTTATAGAAGAATAGATAAACTCTAGTACATTCCTAAACCTAGACTCCTGCAGGTTATGTCCCTGGCAATAAATTTTTCCTCTTGCTCTCTCACTGCCATGAAGTCAATTCGGACAGCAACTCTACAGGGCAGACTTGAACCGTCCCTTTGATCTGCCTAGCCTCGAGTTTGGCAGTGGGAAAAACACCAGCTGGTCTGTGGGAAGACTGCGAGGCTGTCTACCCTCGTGAAACTGCTCACTGGCACTGCTCACTGGCTCCCTAAGTACTGCTTCCCTAGGTAGGAGGTTCTGCCCCCTGGGAGCAGGAGCTGGAATGGTCCACAGGTGAAGGCAAGGGGCCGGGGTGTGTAAAAGCAGATAGTGCACTTGACCCTGGATTCCAGCCTATACCACAAGCATTTCAGTTGACACGTTTGGAGCGCTGCCCTTTGGGGTTGCTATGTGTCAGCATGGGCCAGGGGGAAGGTCTGGGAAATCTTCGTGGGAGCAGAAAGCCTAGTGCCTCTCCAGGAGAGTGACTGGTGGATTTGAACAGATACCTTGAAATTAACAGGCCAAGATGTAACCTACGATGCTACCAGGGCTTCTTGATTTGGCACCCTTAGAATCCATGCCTTTGACATGCTGTCTTAGCTCCTGATCATATGTTCACTGCGCTCCAGATTTCCCCCTTGCATAACCCTGTTTACCACCACCACCACCCTTATGAGTTTGAATGGATTGTTTAATCATAATTCGACCTTCATTATTGGTCTAGTGGCCTGGGGAGAAATCAAAATAGATCCTGGGAAGGTAGGGCTACCTTGCAAGACAGAGGCTATTACAATGCCTTTAAGCTAAGGAAGATGCTAGTCAGAAGTCTGCCTATCGAAAACAATACCTATGGCAATTAGTTTTAAATTGCTGAAGGATGTCTCACAGCTGATGATAGAAACGATGATGGCAAATAGAAACTGCTCACTGGCATGCCTTCCCTACGTACTGCTTCCCTAAGTAGGAGAGTCTGCCCCTGGACAAGTAGCGTGCTGTCAGGAATGGGGAGGGGGGAAGAAAAGAAGGCGGGAGGGTGGCAGCATGTCTGACTTCTGTCTCATAGGAGTCATCCTATGATGATCACAGAAGATATGAGACTGGGTTCTCTGAAGAGGCCAGACCACACCGTTTTTTCATTTTCTCACCTGCCAACCTGTGAGGGATCCAGCTGCACATTTTCATTTTGGAACTGATTTCCTCAAACAACTTGTGGTTCCAAGGGTCTCCAGGCTCTTGGATGGAGAGCCAGCCATGAGCAGATTGGGCAGAGCTGTCAACAAAGACACTGTGAGGGAGTGCAGGGAGCAGATGGGCCGGATGGGCAAGTTGAAGGCACTTGGAGGTCATAACAGAGACATCAGCTAGTTGCATAATGGGCTGTGGAACTGAAATGGACTTTCAGGGTTGTTCCCCACAGTGAAGGTGACGAGACGTCCTGCTTTTTTTGGGAGGAAGGGGGAGTATCACTGCCCTCTGGTGGCAGTGGGAGGCCAGCCCTGCTCCTGGAGAGCTGCTGCTGGATTTAAACTGCCAGCCCTGCAGGGTCGCAGTCCCGCCCTCAACCACTACCCCACCAGGGCTCAGCCCCGACGTCCTGCTTTTTAACACTTTAACAATGTCCCATGGCATTTTTAAATTAAGATAAATATATTACAATACTATTTTTGCATTCTATGAAAATTTTTATTGCTCCATATAGACCAAATTTTTAATCAAGAACACCTCCCTCCTCCCCTCCCCCCTCGCCCCCGGTCAATGGTGTCCCGCTTAAAAACTTTCCCTTTACCCATGGAGGCAAAGAGGCCAGGTCTTTTTTACCAGTCTTCAGATATGAGTTGTGCCTGAGGAAAAGGGATAAACTTGGGCCAGGCAGCTTCCTTTGATCCTGGGATCTGGGGGTCACAACCTCTGTTCTCCCACATAGACAGATCATGGAGGAAATTCTCAGAGCTAGTGGCCCAACCACTGTACTCTGTGGACCCTTCGCTTCCTTTCCATCTGATGAAAAGAACTAGGCAGGCGGACAACAGGTGTGCCTCAGGGGTGTTTCTCTTCAGGATAAGGTAGAAGTACATTTCTTCTTCACTCCATGAGCACTATATGTTTTCCATGGCCCCTCGCGGGACGAAGCTGGCAGCACCCATGCTGGGGAAGGCAGCAGGCATAGGGCAGAGGTCTTTGTGCTCCTGCAGAAGCGTGGCGCAGTTCCTCAGTCTATCCTTGTTATAGCCTCAGATGAACTTAAACATTTAGCTTATATATTTGTTTCTTGAATTTCTTAGCTTTCCTATGGAGTGAATTTTGTTCCCTAAAAAGATAGGTCAAAGTCCTAACCCCTGAGATCTGTGAGCATAACCTCATTTGGAAATTGGGACTTTGAAGATGCTGGTATGGATAGGAAGCAGAAACAAAGGAAATTCAGGACAGATGATCCCTTTAGGACCAGTGGTCATACTGGGAGGGTGGGGGGAAGTTGGAGTAGAAAGGGGGAACCAATTGTAGGGATCTACATAGAACCTCCACCCTGGGATACGGACAACAGGGACGTGAATGAAGGGACACATCGGACAGTGTGCAATATGAAAAAATAATAATTTGTAAATTATTAATGGTTCATGGGGAAGGGGGTGGGAGGGGAAATATGGGGAGCTGATACTGGGGGCCTAAGTGGAAGGAGGATGTTTTGAAAATGATAATGGCCAAAAATGTGCAAATGTGGTCTGCATATGATTGATGTATGTATTGATCATGATGAAAGTTATATGAGCTCCCAATAAAATGATCTAAAAAGTAAAAATAAAACTGCTCCATGGAAAAATAAAAAACTCTCCAGATTCCTAACCCCTCAGATCTAAATATTGGTGCAAGTGGCTAAAGAAGGAGGGAAAGTAAAACTGAAGTCAACTTTGAAAAAAAAAAGCAACGTGAGGTCATCATGGAGTTCAGGCGGTTCTAATCCAATAAAAATGGCCTTATTAAAGAGAAGTAACAGAGAGATGGATAGGGAGGGGTGGGGGTGGCCAGATGAAACCAGAGTTATAGTGCAGTTACAAGCCAAAGGAGGTCTAAAGCTACCAGTAGCTGAGAAACAAGAAAGGAGTTTCTGCCAGACTCTTCAGAGAGCACATAGCCCTGCCAACCCTTTGAATTCAGATGAGTAGATTTGAGAACTGTGAGGGAATAAGTTTCTATTCTTACAAGCTATCCAATATGTGGCACTTGTTTAGACAGTCCTTGGGAAACCCTTACACCAGACCAATAACCAATAGCAATATAAATGGCAACGAATTTAACATCAACAATCTAATTCTCCTTGATCCATAATTAAGGCCCATGAGAGCAGCTATCAAAAAATTGAACAACATATTACAATGGACAGATTGACTGCAAAAGACCTCCTTTAAGTATTATGTTAAAAAAATGTAACTTTGATGTAATTAACAGGCACCTGGTCCAAGCCGTGGTATTTTGAATCTTCTTATACATGTAAAATCTTGACAATGATAAAAAAAAAGCGATAAAGAATTGGCACATCATAGTGAGGCGCTGGCAGAGAATCATAAATAAAAATACAGGGAAAGACAGAAAAGCAAACAAACCTTCCTTGTAGGAAGTACAGTCAGACATCCTCAAAAACAAGAATAGATTTGTCATCAGGAAGGTCCAGTTGCTGGGGAAGGACATCATGCTGGCTAAGTAGATGGTCAGCGAAAAATAAGCCCTTCAACAAGACAGACTGATACATGGCTGCAACCTGGGCCCAAGCATGACGATGGCTGAGATGATGGGCAGGACTGGACAGCACTCCCATCTGTTACAGTGAAACTCTCGATGAGTCAGAGTCTTCTCCCTGGCTCCTCACCACAAGGCAACAACTATACCTTTCCTGGCATTAATTTTAATTCACATCTTTTAAAAGTGAAAAGTTTCCCTCCAGATTCCTTAGCCCTCGAACCTAAACAGTGGTCCGAGTGGCTTAAAGAAAAAAGGAGGAAAGTAAAATTAAGACTGAAATGGACTTGGAGTCTTGTGACTAACAAGTTCACTTCAAAAAATTTTTAAAAGGAAAGTTAACATCCTATCTTCAAGATGCTTTGGTTAGTGAGATACTTGAGACATCAGGATGGAAAAAAAGCAAAACCTCTATTTCATTGTCACATGTACTAAGTACCTTCCACGTGTCAGACATGGTGCTGAAGGCTTCCATGCTGAATCCTAAACAGAGCTAAAATGGGGAATACCTGATGGACTAAGGGAAATTGGATCAACTCCTGATTTCCAGTTTTCTAAAACAAATACCAAAGCTACGGGAGGGGTTGCAAGCTTCTCCAGAATTGAGGTTGTGTTGTGCATTTTGGCATCTTCCATGGCTTATGGTGTGATCCCCTGCACATAATAAGGCTTCTACTTGTTTGATAACAGAGTGAAATTGTCAAAGATCACAGAGCTAGTCAAATATCCATGTTCCTAATCAAATATTCTCTTTACTAAGCTCCCTCTGTGTGAACAAGTCAAAAACTGCACACACACAAATTAGCAAGCAGATCTTAGTAATACTTCAATACTCTAAAGAAAAATAAATCAGAAGCATGAAAGAAAACAAGTTTTCAGCAAAAATGAGTGGATTCCAGAAACCCAGGATGCTACTCTACCTCCTGGCTGCCTCATTCGCTGAAACAAACTGTGTCACAATAAATCTGATCAGGTTAAAAGATAGTCCATTTGTCACAAAAAAGTTCAGCTCGCCATGTAGTTGTCCAGCTTCCTATGAGCTGTGTAAATATAAGCAAGAGCAGGTTACGACACCCTGCATCCTTACTTCCATCCCTCCCCAAGATCTTCTCCTGAGTGTCTGGGGAAAAGCACTCAGAGTAGGCCCATCCGCCATGTGAAGTGAATTGAATCAATGCATCATGCTCTAGAAAAGCGTGGGAGCTAATGTGATAAAAGCCTAGCCACAACCCGATGTGGCATATTACACCCATCAATCACAAACTCCCACTGAACAGCTTCATTCTAAGCTGCCTTGGGTGAACACTGGAGGTGCTCTTGGACCTGACAAATGTTAGCTGAGTTTTAACTACTTTTGTGTCTTCAGAAATACAAATGTTGGTTATGTAAATAAGCTAGAATCCTTGACTTTGTGGTCCTTCAAAGGAAGGAAGCTGCTTGGAGTCTACCACTAAAATGAAATGTTGGAGATAAGTATCTTATCAGGTGGGCCTTCCTTTTCCCATCTGCTCTGTCTTCTTTGGAAGTGCTGGGCACAGGACTTCCCACCAATGCAACGGCCAGCATTTCCCATCACTGTGGAACCCTGACAAGGGGACTACCAGGTATGAAGAAGAGGCAACCCGTCTACTCCCTCCTGGAACATATGGATCAGAACCTATTTATCCCAAGGCTCAGCATCTCTATCCATAAACTCATTTATGATTGTATATATGCACCTAGTGTATTCCCTTTTGATATCACCCCCTGATCTTCACCCTGTCATTCATTGTGCACAAAAAATCTTTGAGGGTTATCATAATGCTCACTCACTCAACATCTTCATTTGCTGAGTGTTTAATGTGTCCGATGTACTATTTCAGGCAGTACCATACCACAAAGTATTTTGTCATTACATGGCTCCAAGAAAATAATTCTGCTAATTTTATTTTACAAAAGAGGAAAGTGGAGTTCCAAAAGTCTAAGAAATGTAATCAAGACAAACAACTTTGAGCCAGCCATGTATGAACTTTTCACAGCAAATCAGTAATTTCATAAATTTAGAAATAAATCAGAGATCAAGCTGCAGGGGTCATTATTTTTTGTCCCAATTAACCTTTGAGTGGTCCAACTTTGGGAAGCGGGGAGAAGAAAATCCTTCCCTATCAAAAGATCAGATGAGTCTTTCAGGTACAAGGAGCCCCTAATCCGCATCTCATCCTTTCCAGAAAGAAGTCTCAACTCTCTCAATGCAGATAGTGCCCCTACTGAGCTTAATTGGGCTCCCCATTGACTCAGGCTTCCACAAAAAGTCAGCCTGGCTCCAGGGGAGAAGGTCTGTAATAAGAATCCACTAGATGGTTTTTGTGACTTTGGGACAGTCCTGAGTCTTGAACCCACCTTTAATGTTCAGCTGAAGGCACTTGCCATCTGGGCTCAGTTTTCCCACCTTCAAATGAGAGAAACAAGACTGATTGTTCAGAGTTCTTATATGACTTAGAGATGGCGGCAAGGAATATGTACGCCAAAAGAGGTACTGATGAAGGTGACCGTGAGGGCAGTGGTGGTGGCGGCAGCACCTAATACTAGTTTAAGCCTCCCAATTAATATAGCATCACCCCTCATATATTATAAAATGAGGGGATAAAATAAAATTGAGACTATTTGAGAAACTAAATAAATTGGAATTGCAACAAGTTGCTCTTGGCAATAAAATATGCTGTTCGTTCAGCTAGATCTCGAGGCCAAATCCTACTGAATATTACTGAAAATATCATGATAGATAGGATTCTGTGTACCAAAAGAATTCAAGCCCAAATGATGGTTTTCTCACTTATCTTTAACCACACAGGAAAGCCCTATGTATGGAATACAGTGTAATTTAGCAAGTGGAAAACCCAGAGCATGGACGAGGAAAACAAGAAAACCCATTTCAACCATTCTACATCAAGGGTTATGGATTGAATTGTGACCCAAAATATGTGCTGTAAATTCTAAAACCCACTGCAATGGAGGTGAGCCCATCTTGTAGTAGAGTAGAATTGTTTCCTAGGCTTTCAAGGATCCTTGCTCCTTAGGAGAAAGAATGGGAAGTCTAATTTATCTCATATATTTTTAACATGCTCTCAAGAGAGGCCAGAAACCAAATTTACTGCCATCAAGTTGATTCTGACTCACAGGGGCCCTCTGAGGACAGGATCCAACTGCCTCATGCATTTCCGACACGGCAACTCCTTATGGGAGTAGAAAGCCTGGTCTTCCCGCTGAGGAGCAGCTGGAGGTTTTGATCTCCTGACTTCATGGTTAGCAGCTGAGTGCATAACCACGATGCCACCAGGGCTCATCCAGAGCGACCAGTCCCTGGAAAAGGGCGGTGGGGTTACATGATGTGGGGCAGAGAAAAAGAGGAAGGCCCTTGACGGAATGAATTGGCACAGTGGCTACCGATTGGGCTTGTCTGTAAGAATTGTGAGGGCGGCACACTTTGTTCTGTCGCACGTAGGGTTCTCTGTGAGTTGGAACCAAGTCGAAGGAACCTAACAGCAACAAGAACAAACCTGTGCGGGAGCAGACAGCCTCGTCTTTCTCCCACTGCACCCATACCAATAGCCATCATTCCAGGAGGAACGGCTACTCCTACGCTAATGAAGAAACCTTAGCGCAGGGTGCCTCTGGAGCCTGTCACCTTTTGAGATGTAAAATGAGCGACTCACATGCGGAAGAAGCAAGCAGAGATGGGGAAAGACGGATGCCATGCCTCGTGAAGCTCACCACGGAGCAAAGAGAAGGAGATGACTAGCGACAAGGACACCCCCAACCCCACCACCCCACCCAGCCACCAGAGAGAGAGAAGAGCCTGCCTTCAGAGCGGGTGCCCTGAACGCAGACTTCTAGCCTCCGTTTCTGGTTTTTACTGTCACAGCCTCTCTCTTGTATTTCTGTTATGTTGTGGTGGCTAGGTGTCATCCGGTCCGTTCTCCCTCCTAGCGATGTTGTGTGAAGCAGAACACGGCGTGGTCCCGCCCCATCCTTGAAATTGTTCCTGTGATTGACGGAGCTACATAACTAAGACACTAAGAAACTCAAATCACATCAAGTCCATCACATAATGGACATC